>SJYV01024035.1:25059-44554 GCA_006410875.1 Neotragus pygmaeus | reverse complement strand
AACAAAATTCTAGCAATCAGAATCCAACAACACATTAAAAAGATCATACACCATGACCAAGTGGGCTTTATCCCAGGGATGCAAGGATTCTTCAATATCCGCAAATCAATCAATGTAATTCACCACATTAACAAATTGAAAAATAAAAGTCATATGATTATCTCAATCGATGCAGAGAAGGCCTTTGACAAAATTCAACATCCATTTAAGATACAAACTCTCCAGAAAGCAGGAATAGAAGGATCATACCTTCTAAAAATAATGTTGTTTTTTCAGATTTTCACCATTGAGGATAATGTTTGCTGTGAGTTTCTCATATATAGCTTTTATTATGTTGAGGTATGAATAGAAAGAGAATCTCAGAAATTATAATTTCTACATAGGAGACAGTACAGTGTGATGGGAAAGATAAACTTATGTTGGTACTTTAGTTAGGAAGCTCGGGAAATGCCTGAAGAGAAAGTGATATCTGAAGAAACTTAACAGGGAGGATGAGACAGACTCTTGAGGGAGAGGGGCCCAGAGAGGTGACAGCTAGCGCTCAGTTCCTGAAACAGAAGGAAACACTTTCAAAAGGCAGAAAGAGGGCCACTGCAGAAGGAAAACAGTGAATGCAGGATCATAGCATGCCTTTCTATGGGGGGATCAGAAAAACCAGCTGTAAGCCAACTTCAGTTCACGTTTCACTGTAATTGTGTTGAGAAGTTTTAAGCAGAGTATTCATGTGAAGAGAATTACTTTAAAATACATATCAGTGGTTTCCATTTCCAAATAGGTGAGATAAGCCACAATAGTCCAGTGATTCCAAAGTTAAAAAAAAAAAAAGAAAGATAAATATATTTTTAGATCATATTTTTAAGACATTGTAGAGATCTGGAAAAATGATGACTAGATAACCTAAAATTCCATAAAAAAAGAATATTCTATTAGCCTATTCAATGGTTCTCCACATCAGTATTCATCAGGGAAATGGGAATACAGTGTATGCTATGACAAGTATTAACATGTTAGTAGGAAAATAATGAATTTGGGAATAATAAACTTACATATCAGTTCAGTTCAGTTCAGTTGCTCAGTCGTGTCTGACTCTTTGCAACCCCATGAATCACAGCACGCCAGGCCTCCCTGTCCATCACCAACTCCTGGAGTTCACCCAGACTCATGTCCATCGAGTCAGTGATGCCATCCAGCCATCTCATCCTCTGTCGTCCCCTTCTCCTACTGCCCTCAACCCCTCCCAGCATCAGAGTCTTTTCCAATGAGTCAACTCTTCACACGAGGTGGCCAAAGTACTGGAGTTTCAGCTTTAGCATCATTCCTTCCAAAGAAATCCAGGGCTGATCTTCAGAATGGACTGGTTGGATCTCTTTGCAGTCCAAGGACTCTCAAGAATCTTCTCCAACACCACACTTCAAAAACATCAATTCTTCGGTGCTCAGCTTTCTTCACAGTCCAACTCACACATCCATACATGACCACTGGAAAAACCATAGCCTTGACTAGACAGACCTTTGTTGGCAAAGTAATGTCTCTGCTTTTCAATATGTTATCTAGGTTGGTCATAACTTTCATATAGAATAAGGTAAAAAACTCAGTAAGTATAATATATAAAAAGCAGTACATATAAATGAAATCATACCCTTGATATAAAAGCAGCTTTTTTGCTTTTATTGTGTACATTACTTCAAAAACAACTCAATGTTTTTGGTGTCAAATGCTGTATTCAATAAATAAATAAATAAATAAAAGAAAACCAAAAATCATTAGAAAGTAAATAATTTTATTTGAAAAACACAGAACAAAAACTTGCACCAAAACATCTTTTTCTTAAAAAGAATACAGTCTCATGTACTTGAGAGTAGAGTTCAAAGAAAAATGCCCCAAAAGACAAACTAAAAGAAACTATCTTAGAGACATATGATGCTCACTAAAGTGATTCAATCTACTGGTATGTGATTGCTTACTAAAAAGAGGAGGCTAATTACTTTACAATACATTTAAAAATAATAAAAAATTAAAAAATAATAATAATAAAGAAAGAAAGAACAATAGGTAAATAATTTAATTGGTGAAAACAAAACAAAACATGTAATAAGTCAGTTTGCTTCATCGATAAAGCCAATGACTATCTCATGGGGAATGGGAGGAATACTGTGGGTGCTGTGACTAGTCCTTCGGCCGTGTCTGACTCTTTGCAACCCTGTGCACTGTCGATCCCCAGCTTACCTCTGTCCACGGGATTCTCCAGGCAAGAATAGTGAAGTGGGCTGCCATGCCCTCCTCCAGGGGAATCTTCCCTAAACAAGGATCAAACCCGTACCTCTTGAGTCTCCTGCATTGGCAGGCAGGTTCTTTACTACTGGCACCACCTGGGAAGCCCAGAAAAACTGTGAAACCTGTGAGGGCAAGTGATGCATTGTCTCCGGCTTTGTGTAAAAAGTTCCAAAAGGAAAATATTTTTATCCTTTACCGTTAAAAGACTACATCCTTTAACTATGTTGGTTTTTATTTATCAGTCATATCAAAGACTTTGGGCAAAAAAATATGAAATTTCTCATATTTTGTTATTGTAAATAATTTATATTCTCTTACATTTCAAACTGGTCATTGTTGGGTGTAAGGTGTATATATAAATGTATTTAAGTATATATGATAACTTAGTATGTAGTTAGAGTCCACATATACGTCTTTGTGTGTATATATATGTATATGGCTTCCATATTTTAGTATGCAAATGATTCCATATATACATATATTGTGTATAAACACACAGAATATAAAATCCTGATGCTTGCTAAATTTTCTTACATTGTAATAAATTCCAAATAGAATCTTAGACTTTTACATACATGTGCAAAGTTTAAAATCTTATTTCATTATAATATGTAAAATTTTCATTGTCTTTTCATATGTTGTGGCATTGGCTAGAATATCCAGAATGAATAAAAGTGAGAATAGGCTTATTTGTGAACTAACACAGTGATTGCTTAAATTTCTTAAAAAAAAAAAAATGTGTTTCACCTATATCTAGTTCAATACTCCTGATAACAATTGCTGTTGTGTAGTCAGTAAGTTGTGTCTGACTCTTTATGACCCCATAGATTGCATCACACTAGGCCTCCCTATCCCTTACTATATCCCAGAGTTTGGTCAAGTTTTTGTCCACTGAGTCAGTGATTCTATCCAACAATCTCATACTCTGCTGCTCTCTTCTCCTTTTGCCTTCAATCTTTCCCATCGTCAAGATCTTTTCTAACTGATCTGTTCCAAATGATCTTTTTCATTTTTTCCCATCAGATGGCCAAAGCATTGGAGCTTCAGCTTCGGCATCAGTCCTCCCAGTGAATATTCAGGGTTAATTTCCTTTAGGATTGACTAGTTTGATCTCCCTGCAGTCAAAGGGACTCTCAAGAGTCTTTTCCAGCACCACAGTTTGAAAGCATCAATTTTTTGGTGTTCAGCCTTCTTTATGGTCCAACTCTCACATCTGCACAGGACTACTGGAAAGACAGTAACTCTGACTAGATGGACATTTGTTGGCAAAGTGATGTCTTTGCATTTTAATACACTGTCTAGAAGATGCTTGCTTCTTGGAAGGAATGCTATGACAAACCCAATAACAATAAGTACTGTTTCATTGTTGAGGAAACTGAGAAGTTAGGCAATTTCTTAAAAGTTCTAGAGCTATTAAGTAAGCATTAAATTCATGGTTCAAGCTCAGAACTCTAGACATTTATTTATTATTTTGGCAGAACCTGATCCAAAGCAAGTCAGGAAGATGACATCTAAATTTTTATACAAAATGTATAGTAATCTGAGTTTGAAAGACAATTTTGGTTTAGTTTTTTTCCCCACTCAATGTTTTAAAATTTCCTACTTATCCTTTTCCTATAGCTGAAAGGTAAAGAAGAGAAGGCTGGTATAATCCCCTAGTATGGTGGATACCACTTGAGACATAAGGTCTCAATGAGCCCCAGCTGTTTAGTTCATGGCAAGACTGGTCAACTGTAATGGAACCAATTGCTAGATTCCTGGGGTTCATGAGGAAGGGATCATTCATTTGAAACCCTGAAGATACTTGTTGGGAGCTCAGTGATTATTTGAAAGAGGAAGAGAAGAACTTCTCAAATATGTGGGCAATTGAAACAAGAAACGGTAATGAGCTGGCCTGGCCAATTCCATCCAAATTCTAGAAAACTGGGTTTCAGAGAAGTTTTCAGTTCAGTTCAGTCACTCAGTCATGTCCAACTCTTTGTGATTCCATAGGCTGAAGCACTCCAGACTCTCCTGTCCATCACCAACTCCTGGAGCTTGCTCAAATTCATGTCCATCTAGTCAGTGATGGCATCCAACTATCTCATCCTCTGTTGTCCCCTTCTCCTCCTGCCTTCAATCTTTCCCAGCATCAGAGTCCTTTCTAATGAGTCAGTTCTTCCCATCAGGTGGCCAAAGTATCAGAGTTTCAGCTTCAGAATCAGTCTTTCTAATTAATATTCAGGACTGATTTCCTTAAGGATGACTGGTTTGATCTCCTTGCAGTCCAAGTAGTTTTAGTAATATTAAATATGAGATCGAACTGGCACTACAGTGTTGATAAAAGACTGCTTGATATAACTGAGTATCAATAGTGTTGCTCTGTTATTGGTTTGAAACCCAAGAACTTCACAATTGAATTAGAGAGAAGCACAGATCCTATTCTAAATAAATATTGCTAGTCAGTCAAGCACCCACAGTGGTTCAGACACTAAAGAATCTGCCTGCAATGCAGGAGACCTGGGTTCAATCCCTGGATCAGAAAGATCCCTCAGAGAAGGAAAGGCTACCCACTCCAGTATTCTTGCCTAGAGAATTCCATGGACAGAGAAGCCTGGTGGGCCATAGTCCACAGTGTCTCAAAGAGTCAGACATGATTCAGTGAATAACTTTCAAGCACCCGTATTGTTCAAAATAAAGGAAATAGTATTCAAATCTCAGCCCATCTGGTCCATAAGGCCATTGAACTTTGGAGAGTGGCTCCTCTGCAATATCGATTAGCTTTTATTTCTCCTTTTATTAACTGCTGTCTTCCTCACAGCTCTTATCTTTGGTGTCTCCTATCCCCTTCTCAGAGTCCTCCTTCTCTGTATGCTGTTTGTCAGTCTTTTAACTCCTGTTTTCTGTGGGATGGTACTGGGGCATATTTATTAATCTAAACTAGCTTCAAAGAAAGCTATCTTTTGTTGCAAGGTGTTTTAAGCAAAAAATCCTTTCTTATCAGAGGCTGATTTTTTTCATAATCTAGTGGAAAATCTATTTGTATGGCTTGTTGCAAATTGTATTGGAATGTTAAGGAAGCAAGAGAGAAATAGGGAGGAAGCCATTGTAGGAAAGAACAATCTAGTTAGCGGAAAAAGTACAATCTTTGGAGTTATTCAAGCTGTACCTCTGCTGATGACTGGTCTGACATTGGCACCAGTTTTTCTGACATCTTCAAACCTCGGTTTGCAAAATAGAAATAATAGTAGTAGTTACCAACTTCATATTGATTGTTACTTCATAGGAAGTAATTGTTACTGCAAGTACCTTAAGTATCTGTGGTTGTCTTCAACAGGACAGGTGCTGTAAAAGGTTCTGGAAATAACAAGAATGCATGACAATATCCTTTGGAGTTGATGATTGTCTAGTGTATAATGAAACTATGAGCTGCCCTAGCACAGATTATGACATGCAGCAGATATTTAATTAGAGCTATGTAATTCTGTAAAAGAAGATCCCTTGTCAAGATATTATATAAAGGGGCAGCTAATTTGAGGTCATTCAGAAGAGTCAAGGGCTTCCTTGGTGGCTCAGGCCGTAAAGAATCTCCTTGCATCCAGTATTCTTGCCTGGAGAATTCCATGGACAGAGGCTACAGTCTATGTGGTAGCCAAGAGTTGGGCGTGACTGAGCAAATTTCACTCACAGATGAGTCAAAATCTGAACATTGAGCTTTTAGGACAATACCAGTTTCATCCTCCCTCTCTTAGTAATGATACTGTTTATTTCAGATTTCAAAGAAACAAGGGCCTTTATTTGTGTTTTAGAAGTCTACAGAATTCAGGTTCGTTCTGTAGAATAGCATATTAATGTTGCTGAATTATCCTTTATTGAAGAAAGTTGATGCAAACTGTCTACTCTCAGAGGATGATCGACTCTGCCTTTCTGGAAAATGAATGGAGTCAAGTCAGCTTTCTGTTTATTGAGGCTGACAGGCGATAGCATCTGTGCTGTAGAATTCCAGAACTGTAGAATGTCCAAAGCTGGGAGGCATTTTTGTGAATACCTATCTCCACTGCCTTGTTTTCTAGTGTGGAAACTAAGGCCCAGAGAAGGCTCTGAATCCACCTATAACCCACTGCTTGATTATGTCTCTGTTAAAGAAACAGAAGTCAGTGACAGGTATGGAGACACAAAGCACACCTTTCAGTTCATCAGCACCACACCACAGTGAAATGAGTGGCCGCACCCAGGTAAGAGGAAGTGACTCTAATTCCAAAGACAAAAAAAAAACCACACAAAACCAATGAAACTGGGAAAGAAATTATAACATGTATCCTAAGGATAACACGTTTTGGAAACCTCTGAATACATGTTTATCGTAAATAGCCATAGGACAAAAATAACTTCCTTCCCCAATTGTTATGAAAAAGTCAGTTTTTCATGAACCATTGTAAAACAGTCTAAATACTTCCTGGGAATCATCTCCAAATCCTTGTTCCACAGTCTCTCAGACCCAATATACACAAACTTCTTTCCCCTTCCCTTCCTCCCTTTAAGTATATCACAGTCAAGTAGGGAACGCTTTATGACTTGACCAGAGAAAATCTTTATTTCGTGCAATTTCAAGGAGTTCAAGTTAATCGTCTGCCATCCATATTCTTGCCAAAATTGCTGATAAGAAAATTAAGATGCAGAGATGACTGTTAGAAAGGGCATCATCTCCTTTGTACTAACTTCTGTTTCAGTATCATCTTTGGTACCAGGAAGCTGTGTTCCTGGATTTAGGTAATCCCTACTGGAGAAGGAAATGGCAACCCACTCCAGTATTCCTGCCTGGAGAATCCCATGGAAGGAGGAGCCTGGTGGGCTACAGTCCACGGGGTCGCAAACAGTCGGACATGACTGAGCAACTTCATTTTCACTACTGGGTATCTGGTAGTTCCGTCATCCACTTGCATAGCTTGGATTTTGGGGTATAAATATCTAGTTTCCATTCCCCACTTTCCCAACCATGGCGATTTTCTTAAGTGCTTTACTTATTTGATTTTTAGCTGTGTGCCTGAACAATCACTTTGCTTCCAGAAGAATTCCAGAAGATTCTTCCAGCTTCTTGACTCGAGAGTTTCTGTATTTCCTTAATGCCAGTGACCTTCCTCTTCCTCATGTCATGTCTCCACATGGTATAGCAATCAGACATATTTTGGGCTACTGTTGAAAACAAAACAAAAAAAGAAACACCCTCTAGATTTTCTGTGACTTACTCAAATAGGGTTCAGTTTTCACTCATAATAAGCAACTTGGCAGTATACGGTCTAAGTCCAGGGCCGCAGTTTGCTAGTGACTTAAAGGATTCAATGTCCTTCAGCCTCTCCTCCATCCCAGCAGATTGGCTTATCAATTTATGTTGTCAGTGTGTCATCCACTCCTCCAGAAATCACACCAAGATTCACGGCANGCTACTGTTGAAAACAAAACAAAAAAAGAAACACCCTCTAGATTTTCTGTGACTTACTCAAATAGGGTTCAGTTTTCACTCATAATAAGCAACTTGGCAGTATACGGTCTAAGTCCAGGGCCGCAGTTTGCTAGTGACTTAAAGGATTCAATGTCCTTCAGCCTCTCCTCCATCCCAGCAGATTGGCTTATCAATTTATGTTGTCAGTGTGTCATCCACTCCAGAAATCACACCAAGATTCACGGCAAAAAAAAAAAAAAAAAAAAAGGCCACACCAGCTGCATCTATCCCATTAAGTCAGAAAATAAAAGAGTTTCCAGAAACATGAGTAGGCCTAATACCTACGCCTCTTTGGCAGCAACTTAGAGAATTAAGGGATACTGGGAATATTACTTCTCTAACCAACGTTAGAGTTCATATATCTTACGAAGAGCAAAATAAAACCTTATATTTTGTCCCCCCTTCAGGCACCCAAGCCCTGTTGTCCTTACCTTTCCTTCAGCAGCTATTTGAGCCAATAAATATTACTGAGCCCCTACACTGTGCTAAGGTTTAAAGAAACAAGGGTGCCTACAGTAGGGCAAAAAGCATGAATGAGAAACATCTATAACAATTCCCTTCCTCATTCCTCTGTTAACTTGGAGAAATCTGTAGAAAAAAATGAATGAAAAAAGTAAAAAGTTATTAGATCTATTTTCCAGGAAGTATGACACGAGAACAAAAATGCAACTATAGTTCACAAAGAATTCCATCTTATACCTCCACATTAAAATTGAATGTAATTTTGTCCTTCTTTTTTTTTAAAAATAGTTTTGATAATCTTCTCTTCTAAGTCGCCCTATGAATACATTTTACTTTTATTCTTGTGACTTGAACTTTATTTTTAGTACAAATCTACCTTAATCCAACTGCTGTTGAATGGTTGACCTGCTGTTATGTATTTTGTGTACATTTTATGATTTAATTTTGCTGTTCATTTTTCTTGAGAGGCAATCATTTTGTTTTAGGCCTAAAACTTTCTGCAGGGTATTGAAAAACACATAGACCCTAAGCATTATGCTTTGATGTTCTAATCTATAGACATGCCCTAAGCAAGGACATCTTGGAATGCTAGCTACAAAACTTCTAAAATACTCTAAAGGGACCAGACATATGATTTACTCCAGGACCTGCAAACTCAAGTCAGTTCAGGGTCAGGTACATAAATTAAATGAGTGCTGTTATGAAGAAAGTATGAACTGTGGCAAACTAGAGAGTGATACAAACTAGTCAACAAACCAACTAAAGTATCATTTCAAAAAAAAAAAAAAAGTGGTTGTTGGGATCTATTGGCTGTTGATCTTTGATTCAAAAGTTTAGGAATGTGATGTAAGTTACCTGGAGTTTCACAATGTAGCTGCTGGGGCCAGAGCCCCAGTCCACATCTCCTGTGATCCCATTCAGTGCATACTTTGCCCTAATCACCACGCTTCTCGTTTATAGGTTGTCCACTTTCCTAAATCCAGAGAGACGTTGTGAGGTGGGAGGTGGGAGGGGTATTCGGGATTGGGAACTTGTGTACACCTGTGGTGGATTCATGTCGATGTATGGCAAACCCAATAGAGTATTGTAAAGTCAAATTAAAAAATAAATTAATTAAAAATAAATAAATAAATAAATAAATAAGAGGGAAAACTTGAGGACCTGTTATGTGCTAAAGCCCTTTTCATAGGTTATTTCTTTTCATCTTTAATACACATTTGAGATTGCTATTAATAGCCTGACTTTTCAGATAAGAAAACTGAGATGAAGCAATGTTATAGAACTTGTTTAAGTGTCATTTGTGAAGGTGTGAGCAACCCAGTTAGGTGTGGGTTTTGAACCCAGGTCCATCTGCGTTTGGAAGTTGTTTTTTTTTTTTTTTTTAAATTGTATTATGTCCATGACTTCCAGGAAATGCTGATAATTTAAATAGTGAATCAAAGAAGTGACTATGATGGCGTCATTTTGGATGCAGAATGTATCTGAAATTGGTTTATCAAGAATGACTATCTGTATAGTGAACCCTCCCAGTGATGGTGAAAAAAGCAAGGATGCTCAGTATTGCTGCTGCCTTTCTTTCACTTGCTCAGTCCTCATTTTTCCTGACCTGTTAGCTGCATTCCCCACAGCTAATCATGCCTTCCGGTAGTGCCCTTCAAACACTTTCTTCACTTGCTTTCTGGACAACCTTTGTTGTTCTCCCAGGTTGTCACTCTAAAAAGTGGTATGAGCCACAATTCAATCTTTATTCCTCTTCTTGCCACCGGATAACAGCCAGTCACTTTGCTTTAACAAAACACCATCTACAAAATCAAGCCTTTCACTTTTTTTTTATTTATTTTTTTTTTATTTTTTTTTTACTTTATTTTACTTTACAATACTCTATTGGCTTTGCCATACATCGACATGAATCCACCACAGGTGTACACAAGCTCCCTATTTTCAGCTCTGGCTACTGAAGTCTGGCTTGGAGACCTCCACGATCTCTTATCTGAAATGTCGGTACAGTTGTACTTTAGCATAAATTGTTTTATTGCATAAATTTATATGCACGTGCTGTATATAACACACACCTCTGGCTAGATTCAGGGCAGCCAAAACAGTCTTTTAAAAACAAAGAACACAGCTGGAGGTATCACACTCCCCAATTTCAAGCAAGACTACAAAACAATAGTAGTAAAAAAATGTATGGCATAAAAATAGACACATATATCAATAGAACAGAATACAAAACAGAGACAAACCCATGTTCATATAGTTAACTAATCTACAGCAAAGGAGGCAAGAATATACAATGGGGGAAAGGAAGTCTCTTAAATAAGTGGTGTTGGGGAAACTGGACAGCTACATGCAAAATAATGAAACTGGATCACTTTTTAATATCATGTGGAAAAATAAACTAAAAATGGTTTAAAGACTTAAATGTAAGACCTGAAATCATAAAACTCCTGGAAGAAAACATAAGCAGTACTCTATTTGACATCAATCTTAGCAGTAATTTTTTAATTTGTCTCCTAAGGCAAAAGCAAAAAAAGCAAAAATAAACAAATGAGACAGCATCAAACTAAACAGTTTTTGCATGGTGAAAGAAATCGTTGTTTAAATGAAAAAGCAGTCTACTGACTGAGACAAGGTATTTGCAAATGATGTTAGATAAGAGGTTAATACCAAAAATATATACAGAACTCACAAAACTCAAATATTTTAAAAAAATCTGATTAAAAAATGAGCAGAGGATCTGAAGAGACATATTCCTAGGGAAGACCAACAGACACGTAAAAAGAGGCTCAACATCACAAATCATCATGGAAACACAAATCAAAACCACAATGATATATCACCTCATACTTATCAGAGTGGCTATTACTGAAGCAGACAACAAATAACAAGTGTTGGTCAGGAACTGGAGAAACAGAAACACTTACACACCGTTGATGGCAGTGCAAATTGGTGCTTTCAATGGGAAACAGTATAGATGTTCCTCAAAAAGCTAAACATACAACTGCCATATGATCCAGCAATTCTGCTCCTGGGTATTTACCTAGATGAAAAACAGAACACTAGTTTGAAATGTATATGCACTCCTAGGTTGATTGCAGTATTATTTACAATAGTCAAGTTATGGAAGCAATGTAAGTGTTCGTGAACAGATGAATGGATTAAAAAGGTGTCATAATTACAGATAGCCAACAAACACTAGAAAAATGGTACAGATGAACCTATTTGCAGGATACGAATAGAGAATGGACTCGTGCGCACAAAAGAGGAAGGAGAGGGTGGGACGAACTGAGAGGGTAAACACTGCAATATACACTACCGTGTGTAAAATAGATACCTAGTGGGGAGCTGCTATATGGCAGAGAGAGCTCAGCTTGGTGGCCAGTGGCGGCCTAGCGGGAGTAGGGAGGCTCAAGAGGGAAGGATGTATGTATACTTATAGCTGACTCATGTTGTACAGCAGAAGATCATCAGTTCAGTTCAGTCGCTCAGTCGTGTCCGACTCTTTGCGACCCCATGAATCACAGCATGCCAGGCCTCCCTGTCCATCACCAACTCCTGGAGTTGACCCAGACTCATGTCCATCAAGTCAGTGATGCCATCCAGCCATCTCATCCTCTGTCGTTCCCTTCTCCTCCTGCCCCCAATCCCTCCCAGAATCAGAGTCTTTTCCAATGAGTCAACTCTTCGCATGAGGTGGCCAAAGTACTGGAGTTTCAGCTTTGGCATCATTCCTTCCAAAGAAATCCCAGGGTTGATCTCCTTCAGAATGGACTGGTTGGATCTCCTTGCAGTCTGAGGGACCCTCAAGAGTCTTCTCCAACACCACAGTTCAAAAGCATCAATTCTTCAGCACTCAGCCTTCTTCACAGTCCAACTCTCACATCCATACATGACCACAGGAAAAACCATAGCCNCCGTGTATTTTTGCCACCTCTTCTTAATATCTTCTGCTTCTGTTAAGTCCAGACCATTTCTGTCCTTTATTGAGCCCATCTTTGCATGAAATGATCCCTTGGTATCTCTAATTTTCTTGAAGAGATCTCTAGTCTTTCCCATTCTGTTCTTTTCCTCTATTTCTTTGCATTGATCACCGAAGAAGTCTTTCTTATCTCTTTTTGCTATTCTTTGGCACTCTGCATTCAGATGCTTATATCTTTCCTTTTTCTCCTTTGCTTTTCACCTTTCTTCTTTTCACAGCTATTTGTAAGGCCTCCTCAAACAAATATTTTGCCTTTTTGCATTTTTTTCCCATGGGGATGGTCTTGATCCCTGTCTCCCATACAATGTCATGAACCTCATTCCATAGTTCATCAGGCACTCTATCTATCGGATTTAGGCCTTTAAATCTATTTCTCACTTCCACTGTATAATCATAAGGGATTTGTTTTAGGTCATACCTGAATGTTCTAGCGGTTTTCCCTACTTTCTTCAATTTGCGTCTGAATTTGGTAATTGCTAGTAAAGTCATGCTCAAAATTCTCCAAGCCAGGCTTCAGCAATATGTGAACCGTGAACTTCCAAATGTTCAAGCTGGTTTTAGAGAAGGCAGAGGAACCAGAATTCAAATTGCCAACATACACTGGATCATCGAAAAAGCAAGAGAGTTCGAAAAAAAACATCTATTTTTGCTTTCTTGACTATACCAAAGCCTTTGACTGTGTGGATTATAGTGAACTGTGGAAAATTCTGAAAGAGATAGGAATACAAGACCGCCTGACCTGCCTCTTGAGAAACCTGTATGCAAGTCAGGGAGCAACAGTTGGAATTGGACATGGAACAACAGACTGGTTCCAAATAGGAAAAGGAGTANCAAAATTCTCCAAGCCAGGCTTCAGCAATATGTGAACCGTGAACTTCCAAATGTTCAAGCTGGTTTTAGAGAAGGCAGAGGAACCAGAGTTCAAATTGCCAACATACACTGGATCATCGAAAAAGCAAGAGAGTTCGAAAAAAAACATCTATTTCTGCTTTCTTGACTATACCAAAGCCTTTGACTGTGTGGATTATAGTAAACTGTGGAAAATTCTGAAAGAGATGGGAATACAAGACCGCCTGACCTGCCTCTTGAGAAACTTGTATGCAAGTCAGGGAGCAACAGTTGGAATTGGACATGGAACAACAGACTGGTTCCAAATAGGAAAAGGAGTCCATCAAGGCTGTATATTGTCACCCTGCTTATTTAACTTCCATGCAGAGTACATCATGAGAAACACTGGGTGGAAGAAGCACAAGCTGGAATCAAGATTGCCGGGAGAAATNTTGGACATGGAACAACAGACTGGTTCCAAATAGGAAAAGGAGTCCGTCAAGGCTGTATATTGTCACCCTGCTTATTTAACTTCCATGCAGAGTACATTATGAGAAACACTGGGCGGAAGAAGCACAAGCTGGAATCAAGATTGCCGGGAGAAATACCAGTAACATCAGATACGCAGATGACACCACCCTTATGGCAGAAAGTGAAGAGGAACTAAAAAGCCTCTTGATGAAAGTGAAAGAGGAGAATGAAAAAGTTAGCTTAAAGCTCAGCATTCAGAAAATTAAGATCATGACATATGGTCCCATCACTTCATGGCAAATAGATGGGTAAACAGTGTCAGACTTTATTTTTTGGGGCTCCAAAATCACTGCAGATGGTGATTACAGACATGAACTTAAAATACGCTTACTCCTTGGAAGGAAAGTTATGATCAACCTAGACAGCATGTTAAAAAGTAGAGACATTACTTTGCCAACAAAGGTCCATCTAGTCAANCAAAATCACTGCAGATGGTGATTACAGACATGAACTTAAAATACGCTTACTGCTTGGAAGGAAAGTTATGATCAACCTAGACAGCATGTTAAAAAGTAGAGACATTACTTTGCCAACAAAGGTCCATCTAGTCAAGGCTATGGTTTTTCCAGTGGTCATGTATGGTTGTGAGAGTTGGACTGTGAAGAAAGCTGAGGGCCAAAGAACTGATGCTTTTGAACTGTGGTGTTGGAGAAGACTCTTGAGAGTCCCTTGGACTGCAAGGAGATCCAACCAGTCCATCCTAAAGGAGATCAGTCCTGGGTGTTCATTGGAAGGACTGATGTTGAAGCTGAAACTCCAATACTTTGGCCACCTGATGTGAAGAGCTGACTCATTTGAAAAGACTCTGATGCTGGGATAGATTGAGGTCAGGAGGAGAAGGGGATGACAGCGGATGAGATGGCTGGATGGCATCACTGCTTGATGGACACAGGTTTGGGTGAACCCCGAGAGTTGGTGATAGACAGGGAGGCCAGGCGTGCTGCGATCCATGGGGTCATAAAGAGTTGGACATGACTGAGTGACTGAATTGAATTGAACATCCAGATATGTTCATTGTGTAGGTACTGTGTCTATGTGGTTATATACAGATGTAGGAAAGATTCATAGCTACACAACCAGTGAGCTCAGCTGCTCTGTTATTTTTATTGCTTATTAATGGAGAGCACAGAAGTACGTGGGAAATGTGAGAGCATGGTTCCTACAATCTACTATAGTCAAGTTCATATTGCAAATCCCTAAGTATCACTAACTCTCCATATTGTTAGAATTTAGTCCTTGCAATTGCAGCCATTGCTTCGGCAGACTGCAGCAGCTGCCCAACAGGTGTTGAGAAATATGAGAAAAGGGGAGGAAAGTCATCCTTCCCAGAAAGGAATGGACTCTCTTTTAAGGCTTTACTGAGAAAAAAGAAGACAAAGTAGCACAAAGCAAGTAGCTTTTGTGCCTGAAACCAAGTTGTACATTAGAAATGGAGGTCGACAAAAGATTTCCAGTTTTCTATGAGCTGTGAGCTTTTCCAAATTACCATAGGCTAATGGGGGAAACTCCCTTTGTTCTTAGGGAAGTTTACAGTCTCGCTTGACTTTAATGGAAGCTCTGTTATTTGCTGTAAATCCCTCCTGCTGGGAGTTAATACAATGTTTGTACTGCTTATTTCAGGCACAGAGTAGAGGTCAGAGAGAGCTTCTCATGCTCAGAAAGCAGCTTCCCTTCCCTTGGAGAACCTTCATTTGATGTTTTGTCCAATTCAGTTGGGCATTTTTTTCTTTGCTTATTGTGTTAAGGGTTTGTGCAGAATTTTAGCCACTCATCTAGCTTCTCTTTAAATGTATAAAGTATATTTGATGATTTATCACATCATACATAATCTATAACATTTTGATTTCTGTTTACCCAGCTCTGAGCTAGATTCAATCAAGACTGCAAAAGAAATTCATGGCTGTTAAGGTATATAAGACTCTGATGCAGATTTACACAAAGTTAAGATTCAAGAGCAAAGTGACTTGAATATGATTTGACTTGTTGCCATAATTCAAATGATATGTCTTATTCAGTGTTCTATTCTGGTGTCTACCTAGCACGGTACTGGTATCATTCAGGCACTCAAAGAGATTTTAAATGAATGAATGGGTGAAAGGCAGTGATTTAATACATATTAACAGCTACAAAAGCACTACTGAATTTTAGACTACTTTTCTAGTCTAATTAAATAATATAAAGAAGAAACTGTCATAAAGACTTGGCTAAATGCTCATCAAACTCTTTTCCCTGGGTACATATCAGGACTGCCTCTCCCAGCCTCCAGCTTAAGTCACGTGACTATTTGACTGATGACATTCTTGCATAAATTGCTTCTACCCACTTCCAGACAAACCTCAGAAACCTTCTTTGAAATCTGTTGTCAATTATTTCTTCCTTCATCTGACTGCTCGATGCTAAGGATCTTGTAGAGGACTTCTGGATTCTAGAAGGTAGAAGAACCACCAGATGGAAGAAGCATGGGTTCCTAAATAAATTGTGTGGAGCAGAGAGAGCAAAAAGGGTGATATTAGGCTGTGTTGTGTGAGAAATACACTTTTATTTCTTAATCCATTGAAACTTTAGTCTATGCTGATCCATACAACTGTATAAACAAAAGATGCAAAAGCTGCATTATTTACAGCAATCAAAAAGCAGAAGCACTTTAAGTGTTTAGCTATGAATGAGTGTTTAAGGGTATAAACTTACACAAGATGTAATGCATCCCTGGAAAGCAATGTCTGGGGATGCTATATTACAATTTAGGAAAATGCTAATATTTTGTTATAAAAATCAGACTGCAATATAAAAATTCTTACCTAACTATTTCTTACACATACATTTAAAATGCTTATAAAATTTAATATGGGAAGTTCATATCTTACAACATTAAATATAGTTGTGTTAGAACATACAAATTTATAATCGATTCTTTTGTTCTTAAGTTTTTCACTTTTTGCATTGTGGTATTTTTGTTTTATGATTTAAAAAAAAGAATGAAAATTTATTCTAAAAAGTGGAGCTAATTCTCAAATGGATACAATTCATGAGTGCTTTTCTTGGTCTAAAATGGAGGGATCAACATTAAACAGAGGGTCAGAGAAAGTTTATCATGAAGGATGAAGCTAGCATGTTTAGACAGAAGCAAAGAGAGTTCCACTCAAAGAGAGGAGTGTTGAGGTGGGAATGAAAATTTGTGAAATGAAGAGATTCTGAGACTGCCTAAACATCTTAAGACATTAGGCAGGGCTCTTTCAGGGGCATTTTGAGGCACCCTTTTTGTCTCTGTGTTCCAGAGTTCCATCCTTTCTGCAAAATCACAATTCTTTCCACCAACAAGTCAGGTGTTTGGGCCAGTTCTCCTGGGAGTGGAGGCCAGCCGACATGGGTTGCATCCATCTGTTACTTGAGTTCCTCTCATAGGGTCTGAATAAAGTCAGAGGACCAGGGAGAGTGGTATTATTGGGCTAATGGGATGTTGGATTCAGGCTATATAAACTGGCTGAACAGAATCTTTGGATCCCGGCTCAGTATTCTCATTCATTTTCTTTATGCACTGGCTGTCTAGACTCTGAACTGGAAGCAGGCATGAGACAGACTCAAAGTCTGTCCTTTAAAAGCTCACAGTTTAGAGGGAATGGGTTAAGATGCAAAGCTAAAGAAAACTCCATTTACTTGATTCATTCTGTGGCATGGATAACACGAGAGACTTTGCAAGACTCTCACAACAGCTTTTTACAATAGACACTGTCATTTCTGTCTTACAGATCAGACAAGTGAGACTCAGAGGGAAAAGGATCTTTCTAAGGTGACACAGCAAGAAGCAAGCAACAGAAATTGGATTTAAATCCAGGTCTCTTTAATTTCATTATCTCCAAAGTTCTGAGAGAAGTCAAAATATGGCTCCTGATATACAGAAGGATAGAGAATGAATTATTATGGAAGTTCAAAAAAGACTCTAAAGGTGGAACTGGTAGAAAGGTTAAAAAAGAGAAAGGGACAGTATTTTTATTGCAGTTTTAAATAGATGGGTATTTGGGGCAGAGTCTTGGTTTCAAAGCAAAGCCCTGGGTTTGTGGGTTACTTGGGGAGGGCTTAGGGGCAGCTGCCTGGCATTAGTTGGAAATATGCAAGCCAGGCCTGAGTGATCCCCAAGACTCCATTCTCTATTTGCAAAGGCAGGGTGGGCCTTTGAAACCCAGCCTTCCAAAATCCTCTGTGCAGCCAAGGCTTGTTTAGCTGCCTCTTCACAAGCAAGCATTTTAAAAGGTGCTTCTAATCCATTCAAGCCCCTCATAAATGACAGGAGCCTGTATATTACCATAGTTACCAAATCAGCAATCAGAGTCTCCATCCATTTCCTCTTCTGTTACAGAATGAGAGGACCCAGCACAGCAGGTGAGTTGAAAGCATTTCTCTGCTTCACTCTCAACCCTGTCTCCAGCTTTCTGTTATATTAGGAACTTAAAGCCACTCATTTCAAGAGACAAAAATAAATCCCGAAATTAGCTAGAACAATAGGACTGATACCTGGAAACAAAGAGTGCAGCCTCATCAATTAACCAGCAGAACTGGTCAGGAGAGCTGAGGACCAGCACGTGTATAGCTATTAACTTACGTGATCTTACAGAAACACAGGTCTAATGGTGCTCCCCTACTTTTGCAACCCTATTGCACCCAGATATGCCTTGAGTTCAATCTTCATTGCTAGATTAAGTCTGCTGCTGCTGCTGCTGCTAAGTTGCTTCAGTCATATCCGACTCTATGCGACCCTATAGATAGCAGCTCACCAGGCTCTGCTGTCCGTGGGATTCTCCAAGCAAGAACACTGGAGTGGGTTNTTGAGTTCAATCTTCATTGCTAGATTAAGTCTGCTGCTGCTGCTGCTGCTAAGTTGCTTCAGTCATATCCGACTCTATGCGACCCCATAGATAGCAGCTCACCAGGCTCTGCTGTCCGTGGGATTCTCCAAGCAAGAACACTGGAGTGGGTTGCCATTTCCTTCTCTAAACCTCTTTAATTTTGCATTAAACAGTCACTAGTCCACAGTTCACCCTTCCCACCTCATCACTTCTTCAACTGTAAAAGATCTACCTTGAGCATCTCCTCCTCCAGGAAGTCTTCCTAGCTCTGGTTTAGTTGCCACTCCATGGACTGTAGCCTGCCAGGCTTCTCTGCCCATGGAATTCTCCAGGCAAGAATACTGGATTGGGTTGCCATTTCCTTCTTCAGGGGCTCTTCCTGACCCAGGGATTGAAACCAGTTCTCCCACATTGCAGGAAAACTCTTTACCTACTGGACTACAAAGAAAGTCCAAGCTCCATTAGATGATTTCCTGTGCTCTCCTATGAACACTTCTCATTTTCTGTAATAATTGCTTTGCTTGTCTGTCTCTTCCACCTATAAACAACTAAAGGACAAAAGGCTACATTTTACTCTTTTTTTATCTTTTATAGCCAGTAGCACCTTACATGCTACATAGTAGGAATGCAAGAAAGTTTGAGCACAGTACCCAGTCCAGCATTTCCAGTTACTCTGAAAAACCATTTATAGAAGGTGCATCATACAGAAGGTGCTTCACTGACTATGCTAAAGCCTTTGACTCTGTGGATCACAACAAACTGTGCAAGATTCCCAAAGAGACGGGAATATCAGACCACCTGAACTGGCTCCTGCAAAACCTGCATGCAGGTCAATACATCTATAATTTCACTTATATTATAGATGTACTCTGCATATCAGTTAAATAAACAGGGTGACAATACACAGCCTTGATGTACTCCTTTCCTAATCTGGAACTAATTCATCGTTCCATGTCTGGTTCTAAATGTTGCCTCTGAAAAACGCTGGGCTGGAGGAAGCACAAGCTGGAATCAAGATTAACAGGAGAAATATCAGTAACCTCAAATATGTAGATAACACCATCCTTATGGCAGAAAGCAAAGAGGAACTAAAGATCCTCT
>SJYV01024035.1:0-24004 GCA_006410875.1 Neotragus pygmaeus | reverse complement strand
ACTCTTTACCTACTGGACTACAGAGAAAGTCCAAGCTCCATTAGATGATTTCCTGTGCTCTCCTATGAACACATCTCATTTTCTGTAATAATTGCTTTGCTTGTCTGTCTCTTCCACCTATAAACAACTAAAGGACAAAAGGCTACATTTTACTCTTTTTTTATCTTTTATAGCCAGTAGCACCTTACATGCTACATAGTAGGAATGCAAGAAAGTTTGAGCACAGTACCCAGTCCAGCATTTCCAGTTACTCTGAAAAACCATTTATAGAAGGTGCATCATACAGAAGGTGCTTCACTGACTATGCTAAAGCCTTTGACTCTGTGGATCACAACAAACTGTGCAAGATTCCCAAAGAGACGGGAATATCAGACCACCTGAACTGGCTCCTGCAAAACCTGCATGCAGGNTACTCTGAAAAACCATTTATAGAAGGTGCATCATACAGAAGGTGCTTCACTGACTATGCTAAAGCCTTTGACTGTGTGGATCACAACAAACTGTGCAAGATTCTCAAAGAGACGGGAATATCAGACCACCTGAACTGGCTCCTGCAAAACCTGCATGCAGGTCAATACATCTATAATTTCACTTATATTATAGATGTACTCTGCATATCAGTTAAATAAACAGGGTGACAGTACACAGCCTTGATGTACTCCTTTCCTAATCTGGAACTAATTCATTGTTCCATGTCTGGTTCTAAATGTTGCCTCTGAAAAACGCTGGGCTGGAGGAAGCACAAGCTGGAATCAAGATTAACAGGAGAAATATCAGTAACCTCAAATATGTAGATAACACCATCCTTATGGCAGAAAGCAAAGAGGAACTAAAGATCCTCTTGATGAAGGTGAAAGAGGAGAGTGAAAAAGCTGTTTTAAAAATCAACATTCAAAAAACAAAGATCACAGCATCCAGTCCCACTACTTCATGGCAAATAGATTGGAAAACAATGGAAATAGTGACAGACTTTATTTTCTTGGGCTCCAAAACCAATGCAGATGACTTCAGCCATGAAATTAAAAGATGCTTGTTCCTTGGAAGAAAAGCTGGCCAACATAGACAGCATATTAAAAAGCAGAGACATTACTTTGTCAACAAAGGTCTGTCTAGTCAAGGCTATGGTTTTACCAGTAGTCATGTATGGATGTGAGAATTGGATTATAAAGAAAGCTGAGCACCAAAGAATTGATGCTTTTGAATTGAATTGTTGGAAAAGATTCTTGAGAGTTCCTTGGAGACTCAACCAGTCCATCCTAAAGAAGATCAGTCCTGAATATTCATTGGAAGGACTGATGCCAAATTTGAAGCTCCAATACTTCCGCCACCTGATGCAAAGAGCCAACTCATTAGGAAACACCCTGATGTTGGGAGGAGAAGGGGACAACAGAGGACGAGATGGTTAGGTCGCATCATTGACTCAATGGACATGAGTTTGAGCAGGCTCCAGGAGATAGTGAAGGACAGGAAAGCCTGGCGTGCTATAGTCCATGTGATCACAAAGAGTTGGACACGACTGAGACTGAACAACAAAGTGGGTGTTTTACATACTGAGACTTTGTGCCTTTCTGGATTCTCTTCACTTCACCTGAAATGCCTTCCATCTTCCACTTCCCCCCTCCCCACCCCATGGTAATTCTTCCTGAAGAAATTGCAGCCATCCTGTACTTCAGCTGATGTGCTTCACTACATCTGAAGCCTTCTGTGAGTCTCCAAAGCAGCCCTGATTGTCCTTGCTCTCAGGTTCTAAATTCTTTTTGGGGCTCTGGTTGGGTGAATGTGTCTCTAACCCCATAGACTCCAAGTTCCTTCAGACCAGGAATCAACTGTTGTCCATCTCTGCTCTCTGCAACTGTATCTAACAGATGCTCAGCACTCAGTGCAGAGCTAAATAATACAATAACCAGCAGTCACTAAAAGAACTTGCCAAATACTGACTTTCTGGATCCCCACAGAATCACAGTTTGAATCCTTTCCCCACCTCCTGGGGCAATAAAACCTTGTTTTGACAGCTCACTTTACTTCTTACACCTAAGCTGAAAGCTGCATACAGGAGCTTGAGCAGGATGAGAACTGTGATGAATGATGACTTTTTCCACCCAGGATAGAGGCAGGATTGATTTCTGAGTGGTTGTTATTTGGAGCAGCAACCTAAGATCAATCACTACGCTTGCCCTTGCTAAACTGTGGGCAGAGTTTTCATTTCCCATCTTCCTGACAGAAGAACATGATTCCCTCCTTACACCTGCCTTCAGGCTAACATGATTGAAAACGAATGAGGAGGAAAGGAAAAAGGAAAGGTAGGAAAAATTAACACAAAGTCAGGAAAAGATGCATTCCTTAAAAATCTTTAGTTTGATGGAATAAGCCAAAGCAAGAGTCTTAGGTTCAATCAGGCCTGTCCTTTAATTACTGTTAAGCTACTACATGATTTGGGGAAAGTTACTTAATCTTCCTAAACCTCTGCTTCCTGATTTATGAAGTGCTGAATTGGGGATTAAATGAGGCGATACATGTTTCAAATAAAATGAACAATATCTGAGAATATACTCAATAAGTTTATGTTTTTGTAATTGGCAAGTGACCAGGAGGGGTGACACTGGTGTATCATATTATGTTCCTACGTAAGTCAGGTTTTTATGCAAGTAAATGACAGAAGTGCTCCTGGCTGGAGGCTGTAAAGGATAGAGGAGGCTGGAAAGAGAAGGGAGAAAGGCCAAGCCAGCAGAGGATTTGAGGGAAGCAGAGGCTTCAGCCCTCCAGGGGACCCTGGAGTGTAAGTCATGGCGGGGCTGCTCTAACTCTGAGCGAGAGAAGCAGAAGCAAAGCACACACAAGGCAGCCGGGAGGCCCCTAGAAGCAAGAAGAGGGACCAGAGGTTAGGTGGATGGCCGCTGTCTCTGTGCACCACGACTTGAATGATGCACTTTGTAAGTATTTTCTCACCCATCACCTGGAGAAGGAAATGGCAACCCACCCCCGTGTTCTTGCCTTGAGAATTCCATGGAAGGAGGAGCCTGCTGGGCTACAGTCCATGGGGTCTCAAAACGTCAGGCACAACTGAGCAACTTTCATTCATCCATCATCTGGTAAGAGATTCCAGGGGACCAGCCTGAGATGGAGCAGCTTTGAGATGGCCCATGAGGAGGGTTCTGCTGTCTATTCCTTCCTTTGATATCAGAGCTGCTAGAGCTGCTTCTCCACTTCTGCTGCACGGGCCCTGCCCCTTGCTAACTCCAGGGATGTCGGAGGAGACGCAGCAGCACAGAGCCACAGCTGAATGTTCCCACTCCTCTTGCTTACACTCTCCCTTCCTGCTCACCCCCCTGAGGATGGCTAGTGGAAGGAGGAACAGAAGCTCAGTACTCCCAGGACTAGGCAAGGTTCTATCATTGTTCTTTATTTACTCCCCACCAAATCTGCTGCAGAGGAAAGTTGAGGGAACTCAGTTAGGACTCGGGACATCAAATCCAACTCAGGAGATATTTCTGCATTAATCTAATAGTTCCAGCACACTTTCTTTCTCTTCAGAGGACTGTCACATCTATTATTTTATTTGTAGGTGGCTCGTAGTTCTGAAAGTCTGTTTCTGTGCAATAGTTTTAGCACACTTTTTATCTCCATAGAGGAGTGTTATGTCTATTATTTTATTTTATTTATAGGTAGTTCTGGAAGTNTTCCAGTACTTTGGCCACCTCATGCGAAGAGTTGACTCGCTGGAAAAGACCCTGATGCTGGGAGGGATTGGAGACAGGAGGAGAAGGGGACGACAGAGGATGAAATGGCTGGATGGCATCACCGACTCAATGGTCATGAGTTTAGTTAAACTCTGGGAGTTGGTGATGGACAGGGAGGCCTTGCTTCCTGCGATTCATGGGGTCACAAAGCATCGGACACGACTGAGAGACTGAACTGAACTGAACTGAGGGATTGAAAGGTGAGCAGTAAGGAAATAGCATGTATATATCAGAAAAGATAAAATAAACAGCATAGTGTTCCAGGATGTGTAAATGACTTGGGATGCAAATTCCAGGATGTGAAACACATGAGGAAATGCGGTTGAGAAGGTTAGAGGGTGTGGTGTACTGTGTTTGTGCCTTTGGATCCTTTAACCTT
This sequence comes from Neotragus pygmaeus, assembly GCA_006410875.1. NCBI lineage: Eukaryota > Metazoa > Chordata > Mammalia > Artiodactyla > Bovidae > Neotragus > Neotragus pygmaeus. The sequence goes on along the minus strand of SJYV01024035.1, from coordinate 19,888 downwards.
GGGGAGGACTTATCTCTGAGATCACTGTGAGCCTCAGAAACATGAGCCATTCCTGCCCCTCCAGACCTCTGCTTTGGTAAGACAGATAAGAACAGGATGGGTTTGTTCATTAGTGGCAGTACAGTTTTGCTTTCTACACACACACACCACACACACACACACACAGAGTCCCCATTTATTAAAAGTAGACCAAATGTAATGCTGGACCCCTGTTTGCTGCAAATTCCTAGGGATATGTGGACTTTATGGTCATTTCTACATCCAATTTCCTCTTGGTTGAAACCAAAATCTCATTTTATCTTACTCCACTAATGGGGTCATATTTTTCTGTGGATTAGTACAAATATAAATCAAGATTTTTATTTCCACCAAAATCTTTCACACCAGGCACTTGTATATTTAGCAGACCTTTGAAATTTTAGATGATGAAGATCATTTACTTTATAGAAAAACATATAAGTTAAAAGGAGAGTTTAGACACTTTTGCCTTAAAAGTCTTTGTGCTATGCCTCCACAGACAATTTCTTGTTGGTCGTATTTCCCTAAAATTCCCCGACCCCCAACACACACGTTTATACTTCTCTCATCTTAATTCTGCACTTTAATTATGAAGAACAGTTCAGCTGTTTCTGAACTCTCCACCCCCCTATTGGATTCTAGGTTTATTTTAAAAAATACAGCCTCATTAGTGTGCCTGCTGGAACAAAGTTTCACCTACCCTAACACTCATTCTTTTTTTAAAAGTCATTAATTTATTTTACTTTACAATATTATATTGGTTTTAGCCTCACAGAAGAAATGGAAGTTTTGAAATGTCCATTTCTCCTCTCTCCTTTTTCCACTGATCTCTGTAACTGGAAGAGAGTAAAGAGACTTAATCCCTCCCTGATAAAAGTTATGCCACAACACCCATGCCAGGCTTTACTGTCCTTCACTATCAAACTCATGTTCATTGAGCTGATGATGTCGTCCAACTATCTCATCTTCTGTCACCCCTTTCTCCTCCTGCCTGCAATCTTTCCCAGCATCAGGGTCCTTTCCAATGAGTCAGCTCTTTCCATCAGGTGGCCAACATATCGGAGCTTCAGCTTCAGCATCAGTCCTTCCAAAGTATATTCAGGTTGATTTTCTTTATGATTGATGGTTTAATCTCCTTGCTGTCCTAGGAACTCTTAAGAGTCTTCTCTAGAAGCACAGTTTAAAAGCATCAGTTCTTTGGGGCTCAGCCTTCTTTATGGTCAAACCCTCACTTCAGTACACCACTACTGGAAGAACCATAGCTTTGACTACATAGATCTTTGTCAGCAAAGTGATCTCTGCTTTTTAATATGCTGTCTAGGTTTGTCATAGCTTTTCCTCTATGGAGCAAGCATCTTTTAATTTCATGGCTGCAGTTGCCATCCACAGTGATTTTCGAGACCAAAAAATAAAATCTGTCATTATTTCCATTGTTTTCCCATCTATTTGCCTTGCAAGATGTAAGAAAAATATAAAGAAATGATCCATGGACCTTCTAATTAATTCAAGTCTAAATGGAGAGAAATCACACTAAAACAGGTGCACACACCACAGTCTGCTTTTATGACAAGAAGATTATTTAGTGAATAAGTGGTGTGAAACACTAAATCTTTAAATCACAAACTCATCATTACACATAACTTCTAGCACTGGTTGACACAGATTTGTTCTGGTTGTACAGAAAGTGAAATTTATTCTACCACTCCTTTGAGGGGATATTTTGGTAGCAAGGAAAGAATCTCCCTTAAGAAGTTTAATCCAATAAACATTTTAAACTGCTTCCCTTGTGCAAAATTTGAAATAGCCCAACTGGAATTCCATCACCTTCACTGGCTTTGTTCATGGTGATGCTTTCTAAGGTCCACTTGACTTTGCATTCCAGGATATCTAGCTCTAGGTGAGTGATCACACCATCATGGTTATCTGGGTTATTAAGATCTTTTTTGTACAGTTCTTCTGTGTATTCTTATCACTCTTCTTAAGATCTTCTGCTTCTGTTAGGTCCATACCATTTCTGTATTTTATTGTGCCCATCTTTGAATGAAATGTTCCTTTGGTATCTCTAATTTTCTTGAAGAGATCTCTAGTCTTTCCCATTCTATTGTTTTCTCTGTTTGTTTGAATTGATCACTGAGGAAGGCTTTCATGTCTCTACTTGCTATTCCTTGGGACTCTGCATTTAAATCGTTATATCTTTCCTTTTCTCCTTTGCCTTTTGCTTCTTTTCTTTTCTCAGCTATTTGTAAGGCCTCCTTGGACAACCATTTGCTGTTTTGCATTTCTTTTTCTTGGGGGTGGTCTTGATCATTGCCTTCTATACAATGTTGTGAACCTCCATCCATCTTTCATCAGGCACTCTATCAGATCTAATCCCTTTAATCTACTTGTCACTTCCACTGTATAAGCGTAAGGGATTTGATTTAAGTAATACATGGTCTAGTGGTTTTTCCTACTTTCTTCAATTTCAGTCTGAAATTGGCAATAAGGAGTTAATGATCTGAGCCAAAGTCAGCTCCTGGTCTTATTTTTGCTGACTGCATAGATTTTCTCCATCTTTGGCTGCAAAGACTATATGGAATTCCAGGTGAGCTATTCCAAATCCCGAAAGATGCTGCTGCAAAAGTGCTGCACTCAACATGCCAGCAAATTTGGAAAACTCAGCAGTGACCACAGGACTGGAAATGATGTTTTCAATCCAATGCCAAAGAATGTTCAAACTACTGCACAATTGCACTCAGCTCACATGCTTGAAAAGTGACACTCAAAATTCTCCAAACCAGGCTACAATATTATGGGAGTTGTGAATTTCCATATGTTCAAACTGGATTTGGAAAAGGCAGAGGAACCAGAGATCAAATTGGCAATATCTGCTGTATCATCCAAAAAGCAAAAGAGTTCCAGAAAAACATCTATTTATGCTTTATTTTCTATGCCAAAGCCTTTGAGTGTGTGGATCACAATGAACTCTGGAAAATTCTGAAAGAGATGGGAATACCAGACCACCTGACCTGCCTCTTGAGAAACCTATATGCAAGCCAGGAAGCAACAGTTAGACTGGACACGGAACAACAGACTGGTTCCAAATAGGAAAAGGAGTATGTCAAGGCTATATACTGTCACCCTGCTTATTTAACTTATATGTAAAGTACATCATGAGAAATGCTGGGGTGGATAAANCCAAGCACCTGTGCATCGAACCTGGACTGGTGATTCATTTCACATATGATAATTTACATATTTCAATGCCATTCTTCCATATCATCCCATCTTCGCCCTCTCCCACAGAGTCCAAAAGACTGTTCTATATATCTGTGATTTTTTGCTGTCTCGCATACAGGTTTATCATTACCATCTTTCTAAATTCTTATATATATATATATGTGTGTGTGTGTGTGTGTTAGTATACTGTACTGGTGTTTTTCTTTCTGACTTACTTCACTCTGTATAATAGGCTCCAGTTTCAATCACCTCCTTAGAACTGATTCAAATGTATTCTTTTTAATTATTGAGTAATATTCTTTTGTGTATATGTACCACAGCTTTCTTATCCATTTGTCTTTCCCAGTAGTCATGTATGGATGTGAGAGTTGGACTAGAAAGAAAGCTGAGCACCGAAAAATTGATGGTTTTGAACTCTGGCGTTGGAGAAGACTCTTGAGAATCCCTTGTTCTGCAAGGAGATCCAACTAGTCCATCCTAAAGGAAATCAGACCTGAATGTTCATTGAAAGGACTGATGCTGAAGCTGAAGCTCCAATACTTTGGCCACCTGATGCAAAGAGCTGACTCATTTGAAAAGACCCTGATGTTAAGAAAGATTGAAGGTGAGAGGAGAAGGGAACGACAGAGGATGAGATGGTTGGATGGCATCATTGACTCAATGGACATGAGTTTGAGTAAACTCCGGAAGTTGGTGATGGACAAGGAGGCCTGACGTGCTGCAGTCCTTGGGGTCACAAAGTGTCAGACATGGCTGAGCGACTGAACTGAACTGAACTCAAGCATCTGTGGAGACTAGAAGTAGAATGCCTTGACTACCTTGCCAGCAAGTCTAGGCTTTATTCTGTAGGTCACAAAGATAAATTTCTAACTGTTAAAATGGTTTGGCAACATTATGCTTTACNTCAGACATGGCTGAGCGACTGAACTGAACTGAACTCGAGCATCTGTGGAGACTAGAAGTAGAATGCCTTGACTACCTTGCCAGCAAGTCTAGGCTTTATTCTGTAGGTCACAAAGATAAATTTCTAACTGTTAAAATGGTTTGGCAACATTATGCTTTACGAGGAGCTGTCTGGAGTATTTTTTTCCTTTTTTTAAAAAATTTTTACTTTATTTTACTTTACAATACTGTATTGGTTTTGACATACATTGACATGAATCCGCCACAGGTGTTTTAAGACAACCATTGGGGTAGGGTGGAAAGAGTAGCAGCAAGGGGTCTGACTATCCATTGGTATGGTTACAAAAATTAAGTATACAAAGTCTCTTATTTAGGGGAGTTCTTCCCTAAATCAGTACCTGGTGTAATGAATTTGGTGTTATTCTATGGTTTCTGTAATAAAAGTCAATATAATCTCTTAGCTGATTTGCTTTTTATCCTTCACAACAACCTCTTAAGGTGTATCTTATCCATCTGCACTTTCTAGATTGAGAGAAAAATGAGCCTCAGGAAAGCTGAGAGTTTGTGTAAGGCCACACAGCAAGCTAGTAGCTGAGTCTGGGTTTGAACTGTTATCCAGAGTGACTCAAGAGTCTAACCTCTCTGGACATTCTGCGTCAGAGCTAAGTTTATAGACTGGTCTCATGTGTCCATGTGTGAACCTTCTATTTATGGATCACCCAGAGAAAATGTGTAATATCAGGCTGACTTCACTCTGCCACCCAGCACGTTCCTGGAGTACCTCCCAGCTGGTGTTTCCTCAGGGAACAAAAGCTCATTTCAATATTAGCCCAAGTCAAACCTAATTAGAAAGGCAAGTCCACTCCCTGCCTTCCCAGACCCAAATTGTTGATCCATGCCAAGCAGTAACTTTCCTGTGTTTTCTGCCACTTTGGCTTTTTAGTTCCAGTTCTGATTACCCTGAGTGATCCTCTATCCAAAAACTGAACCAATTTTCCATTTTGTTTCAAGGTGAAAATCCTCCAGGGATTATCAAATAATAGTTATATATTTGACCTTGCCCTGGAGCTACTGCATCATTTTTTGCATTGATTTGAAAGGTATTTAGTCAGTGTAAAACTTGTGCCAAGCCACAGATGAAGGCATGGTCCCTATGCTCAAGGATATATGATCTAGAAAGTGATACTTGTTTTGTATTTAAATAACTGAAAATTTAGTAATCCCTGATACCAACTCAACCAGGCTACTTGATATCTACTTTACATGTGTGTGTATACACACACACACACACAACACACATATATATTTGTATTTATATGCATTTCCCAGTGGTTCAGTGGTAAAGAATCTGCCTGCAATGCAGGAGACCCAGGTTCAATCCCCGGACTTGAAAAATATATATTTATATATTTACCTGCTATCTACCAATTCCTCATTGGAAGGACTGATACTGAAGCTGAAGTTCCAGTACTTTGGCCACCTGATGCGAAGAGCTGTCTCATTGGAAAAGACCCTGATGCTGGGAAATATTGAGGCAGGAGGAGAAAGGGACGACAAAGGATTAGATGGTTGGATGGTATTACTAACTCGATGGATATGAGTTTGAACAAGTTCTGGGCGTTAATACTGGATTGGATGAAGCACAAGCTGGATCAAGATTGCTGGGAGAAATATCAGTAACCTCAGAGATACAGATGACACCACCCTTATGGCAGGAAACAAAGAAGAACTAAAGAGCCCCTCTTGATGAAAGTGAAAGAGGACAGTGAAAAAGTTGGCTTAAAACTCAACATTCAGAAAACTAAGATCATGGCATCTGGTCCCATCACTTCATGGCAAATAGATGGGGAAACAATGGAAACAATGACAGACTTTATTTTTGGGGGCTCCAAAATCACTGCAGATGGTGACCACAGCCATGAAATTAAAAGACGCTTGCTCCTTGAAAGAAAAGTTCTGACCGAAAGTTCTATGAAAGTGAAAGTGAAGTCGCTCAGTCGTGGCCGACTCTTTGGGACTCCATGAAAGTTGTATACAGCATATTAAAAGCAGAGACATTACTTTGCCAACAAAGGTCCATTTATTCAAAGCTATGGAGAAGGCAATAGCATCCCACTCCAGTACTCTTGCCTGGAGGATCCCATGGGCAGAGGAGCCTGGTAGGGTGCAGTCCATGGGGTCGCTAAGAGTTGGACATGACTGAGTGACTTCACTTTCACTTTTCACTTTCATGCATTGGAGAAGGAAATGGCNACAGTTTTATTCCCATTTTACTGGCTAAGAAACCGAGGTCCAGACAAGCTAAGTGATTTTTCTCCCAAGGTTCCAATGGTCATAAGTGGTGGGGCTTGAATTCAAATCTAAGTCTGTTTGCCTCCCTAGCAAAGTCATAGATCCCTTCTTCTCATAAGTTTCTCCATCCACCACCCACACAAGGCACAACGTACAGTTTCATCCTAAGCAAACCTGCAAAATGGGCTTTTGGGGCCAAGTATCCACAGCCTTGCCTTGGGCACCCTCCACTTCATCCCTCCTCCCAGCCCCTGCCCCAGCTTTCCACAGCTCTTCCAGCCCATCAAAGGGGGTCAGTTCTCTGTTTCAACAGCCTCCTGGGCACTGCATACCCTCTTCCAACCCAAATAAGTATGTGGGTGTTTGGTGAGTGTTTTTTCTCACTGGGAGGCCCCGCACATCAGAGTGTGGATTTTGGTTTCAAGTCTTTCCTACCTTTTGGCCAACTCTTCTCTCACCTACTGCACTGGGCAGTCCCGCCTCCCTCCAGCTCTCGCACTTTGCCAAACCCTGACTCTGGCTGGGAAACAGAAGGCTGCATGCTGCCCTCCTTGGATGCCACCCTCTTTGGGTTCCATGAATAAGTCAGCAGGAATGCTTCAAGAAAGCAAAGCCATCATTTTTCCACCAAAGGGGAAAAATACACACAACACTTCATGGCTGTGCCCAAGTGAAAACACCCCAGGCCTCCTGCGTGGTTGGTCCTCAGGCTCAAAATGTGCACCAAATAGGACTTCAGAGGTGAACTCATCCTGCCTTTCAGTTCCCCCGTGTTTACCACAAGGACAACAGGGGAGAATGCCATGCTGGCTCAGAGGCAGGAGTGGTGTTTGACCAACAATCATCACCCACATCAATGGGAATTAAACTCACATAAAAAAATGAATAAAAAAGCCAGCAAGTGGCCCTAGTAAGGAGGAGAAAACTCTTCCCACCACAATATCCTTGTTGTTTAATTACAAATAAAGTCCGTTAGGGGCGGTGCTTCCTTTATGGGACTGAGGGCTAAGAGGTACAGGAAACGAGCTTGTGAGGTTGTCAGCACATCCACTGAACCTTTGATTGATTCTTGAAGCACAGAGCTCTCCAAGATGGCATTGGGAGTCTTGAACAGTCAAAGGGAAGAGAGAGGAGTGTGTATGTGTGGACACTGGCCCTCGTGTAGGAACCAGCATATTTGCAGACTCCCTGTGCTGCCATCAGAGTGAAAGACGGGATAGACCAGAATCACGGAAAACTTGACTGAGTATTTACAATCACTGAAGCATGTATGAAGTACACATTGTCTTAAACTTTTAAAATGAGTTAAAAATGAGGAACAGAGGAGTATAATTGAAGGCATGTTGACTTTAAAGATCAGTAGAACTATTTGCGTTGTTATGCAGCAGAAACCAACACAACATTGTAAAGCAACTTTCCTCCAATTAAAAACTAAATTTAGAATAAATATATAAAAATTAGTAGAACTGATTAAAGGATAGAATTCTGCACTTGATTAAACAGTGATTTACAACTGAAGAAAGTGATTGTTAAAACTGATTCAGAATAAAGGCAATTTTAAAATTACCTATGTAACTTAAGAATTTCTCGAGATAGTACAAACATTTTACACATTTTTTAAAGCACTGAATTAGAGTGTTCTAAACACTTGACTGGAGCTTCCCTATGGGGGCTTAGCGGTACAGAATCCATCTACAAATGCAGGAGACATGGGAGATGTGGGTTCCAACCCTGGGTCAGAAACATCTCCTGCAGGACAACATGGCAACCCACTCCAGCATTCTGCCAGGCAAATCCCCTGAACAGAGGAGTCTGGTGGGCTACAGTCTACAGTGTCACCAAGAGTCCATAGCCACAGAGGTGACTGACAATGCACGCACACCAACCTTAAACTTAAGGTATCCCGGTCCAAGCAAAAGGGCCATTTCTTCAGAAGATAAAACTGAGGTATAAGATGTGTATAAGAGACAGCTCTTTGGGTTCCATGAATAAGTCAGCAGGAATGCTTCAAGAAAGCAAAGCCATCATTTTTCCACCAAAGGGGAAAAATACACACAACACTTCATGGCTGTGCCCAAGTGAAAACACCCCAGGCCTCCTGCGTGGTTGGTCCTCAGGCTCAAAATGTGCACCAAATAGGACTTCAGAGGTGAACTCATCCTGCCTTTCAGTTCCCCCGTGTTTACCACAAGGACAACAGGGGAGAATGCCATGCCGGCTCAGAGGCAGGAGTGGTGTTTGACCAACAATCATCACCCACATCAATGGGAATTAAACTCACATAAAAAAATGAATAAAAAAGCCAGCAAGTGGCCCTAGTAAGGAGGAGAAAACTCTTCCCACCACAATATCCTTGTTGTTTAATTACAAATAAAGTCCGTTAGGGGCGGTGCTTCCTTTATGGGACTGAGGGCTAAGAGGTACAGGAAACGAGCTTGTGAGGTTGTCAGCACATCCACTGAACCTTTGATTGATTCTTGAAGCACAGAGCTCTCCAAGATGGCATTGGGAGTCTTGAACAGCCAAAGGGAAGAGAGAGGAGTGTGTATGTGTGGACACTGGCCCTCGTGTAGGAACCAGCATATTTGCAGACTCCCTGTGCTGCCATCAGAGTGAAAGACGAGATAGACCAGAATCACGGAAAACTTGACTGAGTATTTACAATCACTGAAGCATGTATGAAGTACACATTGTCTTAAACTTTTAAAATGAGTTAAAAATGAGGAACAGAGGAGTATAATTGAAGGCATGTTGACTTTAAAGATCAGTAGAACTATTTGCGTTGTTATGCAGCAGAAACCAACACAACATTGTAAAGCAACTTTCCTCCAATTAAAAACTAAATTTAGAATAAATATATAAAAATTAGTAGAACTGATTAAAGGATAGAATTCTGCACTTGATTAAACAGTGATTTACAACTGAAGAAAGTGATTGTTAAAACTGATTCAGAATAAAGGCAATTTTAAAATTACCTATGTAACTTAAGAATTTCTCGAGATAGTACAAACATTTTACACATTTTTTAAAGCACTGAATTAGAGTGTTCTAAACACTTGACTGGAGCTTCCCTATGGGGGCTTAGCGGTACAGAATCCATCTACAAATGCAGGAGACATGGGAGATGTGGGTTCCAACCCTGGGTCAGAAACATCTCCTGCAGGACAACATGGCAACCCACTCCAGCATTCTGCCAGGCAAATCCCCTGAACAGAGGAGTCTGGTGGGCTACAGTCTACAGTGTCACCAAGAGTCCATAGCCACAGAGGTGACTGACAATGCACGCACACCAACCTTAAACTTAAGGTATCCCGGTCCAAGCAAAAGGGCCATTTCTTCAGAAGATAAAACTGAGGTATAGGAGAACTTACTGTTTGTCCAAGAACACACTAACAAGTGGCAAATTCCGGATCTGAACAGAGCTCTCTTCCACTTTTCCTCTTTGCCCACTGCCCGGTGATCGCCCATGTGGAGTGCTGTTCCCTAACCCTTTCTGAACTGCAAGGAATGGCCTGGGCAGTATAGTTCGATAGTGCATGTGGACTGAAAGCTCATTACTTAACTGAAGATGCTAAGCATTGTCTATGCTCAGCTTCACCACTCTAGTGCTCAAACAATTTAAAGCAAACCTTTGATCATCACTTCACTTATGTAATTCACTGGAAGCAAAGAGAGTTGGCATCATGCTAGAGGTTAGTCGCTTTATGTGGACTAAAGAGTCACTAAACTCAGGAGGAGAAGAAGTACAACACTTGACTCTGTGAGAACCAGAACGACACCCTTGCACAGCTCCAGGATGCCATTCCTTTTGCATTCTGTGTCCTCGAACATAATCCTAGGGAGTAGCGTTTGTTTAGACTACCGTGGGAATGGTGTCCCATGTCATTGCATAATGCAGAGGTCCTAGTAACTCTGAGCAAACCTCTCTGAGTCTAACTTTCTCTCCTGAGAGTGAGAATAGTCACGTCTACTTTGGGGGAATTATATTAGATAAAAGTGTAAACTTCCTTGCATAGTGTAGCTGTATGTATATAGTGCCTGACCATGGCTGTTTCAGGAATATAAGATTGGTTTGAATTAAATTGAAATAACTCATTCTCATTCTTTAATAATAAGTTAGTTCATAAAATCATCTCACACCTGAGAGAGGTACTAGGTACTATGGAAAAACACTTGGAAAGGATTGTGTGGGTGGGACACAGAAGTGTGTAGCTTCGGAAGCCAAGACACAGAATGAGAGCTGTGTCCTTTTGGACAGAAAGTGAGGGTATAGCTGATGAAGGTGGTGGGAGGCACTAAATAGGTAGTCAGGGTGGGGCCAGAGACAGGTCTGAGTTCTTCTCAAAGTCCTGAAAGAGACTTCTCTAGATTTGAAAGAGAGTGAGCATCCCATTGGTCTTGTTATGAAAAGTGAGGCCTTAATCCAAGTGTGTCTCTCAAAGAGTTGGGATGAGTGCCCCCAACATATATTCCTAGGGACCTTGTTTACCTCACCCAGTACACAAGCTGGGTGTTCCGTTTGGAGCTAAGAAGCCAGTTAAGGTGAGAGGGGGCACCCATGATTAAGATGGATGTTCACCAGAGCAATGTCTCTCATCTGGGGCTGGTAATTTGGGAGATGGCACTAAGGGAAGAAAATCCTGCTATAACTCAGTTAGGCTGCAGAAGTAAATGCTAAAGAGGAATAAAAGCAGGCAAGATGCCTTTTGTGCTACAAGAGGAAGACAAGTGGGTTCCCCACCAATCCATGATCAAAGGCTCTCATTAACCAGCCCATTAACTTGNATGGCACTAAGGGAAGAAAATCCTGCTATAACTCAGTTAGGCTGCAGAAGTAAATGCTAAAGAGGAATAAAAGCAGGCAAGATGCCTTTTGTGCTACAAGAGGAAGACAAGTGGGTTCCCCACCAATCCATGATCAAAGGCTCTCATTAACCAGCCCATTAACTTGAGAAGAAGCCCCAGGGCCCCAGCTGCAGTAACAGACACCCTTGAAGATGGCTCTTGGAGATGCAGTCTAGCCTGCTCTGTCTCAAAGTATCCCTTCATCTTTTTCTAAGCCCCCTAAAATGAGTCATATCATTTGCTTTGGGGACTGTATAAGAGAATTCACAGATTCCTCATTTGATCCACACAAATCTGCTGGAAACATTATTTTAACAATGTGAAAAATAGCAACAGAGTTTAGTAACTTGTCTTGATTTGGAAGGCTTTTTAAAGATTGATTTGAGGTATGAATTTGGGTCTCTTCCCACTATAGCACACTGCCATCTGTCTGTAATTTCATTGACTTCTTCAGCAGCCTTCCAAAGTAGAGTTTNAATAGCAACAGAGTTTAGTAACTTGTCTTGATTTGGAAGGCTTTTTAAAGATTGATTTGAGGTATGAATTTGGGTCTCTTCCCACTATAGCACACTGCCATCTGTCTGTAATTTCATTGACTTCTTCAGCAGCCTTCCAAAGTAGAGTTTATTAGCATCGTTTTCCGTTGGGGAAAGCAAGGACCCAGAAATATCCTCCAGGTTATGTTGCAGGTAAAATGCCTAGGATTTGAACCCAGGTTTTCTGACTCCAAGCATTATTCTCATTTCCTTACACCACAGCTGCTGTCACATAACACAAGACATCTTGGTGTATCCAGAGCAAAGAGTTCCCCAATACTGCCTCCATACACAGAAAGGAATATGCCATGTTGAGATAGCCAGAAAAAAAACCACCAGTAAAAGTTGATTGCTAGACTCCAAAATTCTTTGGAATCCTTGGAAATCCTAGGTTAGCAGGACCGTCGCTGAAAATGAAGTAAAGCTGATGGCAAGAAATGTGGAACTCTTGTCCAATGTATCTATTTAATTCTCATGAAATGCAGCATTTTCCATTTAGGTCAATAGCTGGTACAACTAGCTGTAGGTGGGGAAAGAAAGGGTAAGCCAGCCTCTTGGAGGGTGCCAGAAGCCCAGTGATAAGCTCAGCACACAGAGACCACAAGCTGTGCTCTTGGGGAGAGAGCCAGGCAGACAGGGATTGTCAATAGCTGCAGAACCTCCAGATGTCACTCTCTACATCATGTCTCTTTCTGGGCAGAGGGTGCAGTCTTCTCTGGGCTGTAGTCTCTCCCTCTTGGAGAAGCTGTTTTAATATTCTGTTAGTCCACATGCAACTTCTTTAAGGGACAGAAGTGGTTTAAATTCTCTTGAGTAATGTGTGCTCACTAAAGAAGTGGAAGAAATTGTAAAGAACCCTGATTTGGTGTCAGAGAAACCTGAGTTCAACTCCCATTTCTTTCTCTTTCTAAAATTGTGTGCACATATAACCTAGGGCAAGCAAATTTACCTTTCTTAACCAATTATTTTTCTATGGAATTGATCTATTATTTCAGAACCTATAGGGAATTATGTTTCTTTTGAAATAATTAGAAGATCAGCACAAAATAGTGGCTTGAAACATTCTTTGTAGTTAATATGTGACAACTCTACAAAGTTAATATTGCTTTGCCTACTTTACAGTTAAGGAAATCGAGGCCCCCACATTTTGCAACTACATAAGCAACTAACCCAAAGTGACAGTCCTGGTAAGTTCTAGACCCAGGATTAAAATTGATTCAATACCATATCAAGATGTCATTCACTTTGAAGCAGGACCTCCAGGAAGCATCACCTAAGGGCCCATATGTCTGTGTTTATGGAGATTGTGTTGATGGTAAGACCAGCAGGCAAAAAGCAAAGTTAGAAAAAGCCTGAAAGAGAGAGGGCTTAAAACACACACTAAGAGTCGTCTATAGTCTCAGCATTGGCCAGATACAGGGCTTGTAAAAAAGAATAATATTATTAATGTTTACCAGAATAATGTAAGCCCAGATCTCAGTATGAAAGAGACACAGGCCTGGTGCTTGGTGATGGAGAGAGGAGGGAGAGAAGGACCAACATTCCCTGAGCATGTGCTCATGTAAGGCTCTTTGCTAGGTACTTATGGTGCATTATATTTAAGTATGGGATAATTCCATATGGATAATAAAACTATTAATTGCTCCCTCCATTATTCATGTTGTCTCAATATTCTTAGAAACAACTCCCTTGGATTTCGGATTGCCACAAAATTTCTCAGCCTCCCTCTGTAGGCTCCTATTACCAAATGACCAAGATCTAGCACAAGTATTATGAACCTAAGTTATACATACAACATCTACATTATACTCTTAAGAGGAAGTTGCTTGCCTTCCGCTTTTGCTCTTTTCTCCATCTTAGGAATTAAAATTCAATTATGGTGTTAATGGACCAGCTTTTACTACGAGAACAAAGAATACACTCTGGGGCACAAGGCTGATTTTGTCTCCCCAGGAGAGCTAGACAGTGTCTAGAGATATTTTGGACTTCCTTGGTGGCTCAGACAGTAAAGAATGTGCCTGCAATATGGGAGAAATGGGTTCAAGCAACCTACTGTAATCTGCTTGCCTGGAGAATTCCATGAACAGAGGAGCCTTGTGGGCTACAGTCCATGGGTTGCAAAGAGGCGGACGTAACTGATGTCCGACTTTCACTTTTCAGAGATAGTTTTGGTTGTTACAGCTGAGGAGAAGATACTACTGACATAAGTAGTAACCAGGGATGCTGCTAAATATCCTGTAGCACATGAGAACATCTTCCCACTCCACCCCCCACCACTTCCCCCAACACAGTTTATCTATTCTGTTTGCAAGTAGCATCTTCCCATTCAGAGATGCTCTCCGCAGTCAGCTGACTGTTGGGCTCATCTTACTCTTCATACTGAGGAGCTCCTAAAATGCAGGATTAACATACTATTTCCAGACTGACAGTAGTATGTGTCACTGCCTTTGGTGAGATGTCAGCCCACAGCTTCCTTTGCATCTTCTGCAACTTCCTGTGATTACAAGAAATGGAATGATTAATGTTGACCAGGGTAGGTCCACCTACTCAGTGGCTGCAACTGTTGGAGTTCTGGGGTAACACAAAAACCACAGGGTCATAGAACTCTTCCCTGGCCTTATGATGCCAGACTGTATCACACAGCATAGTGTGGGGGCCAGAAATGATTTTACATGAGTCAGTTCCTACAAGTGTTTTGTAGCTTCAGTTCCATACACAGCAGCAACTTTCATAATCCTTCTCCCACACAGTCCCATTCCTTCTTTGACAACCTACCTCCCAGGAGTCAGTAGAATATTATCCATAGCACAGAAGGAGACAGCCTATAAATTAATCTCCTTCCAGTCAGGGGTTTCATCCAGTGATCTGATTTTCTTTGCTGGGACTGTTAGTATCTTACAATATGTGACATCTTCCATTAACAGAGAAGACCCCAGATGGATAATTCGCCCATGTTCTCAGTTCCAAAATATCTCTTAGGTATGTACAGGCCCTTCCCAAACCGTGACACATATATTACATACATCCTCAGCATCCAAGTTAGAATATTTAATTCAATCACAGTAGAAATCAGTTACATGTACTAAAACAAAATACACATGAACAGGCAGTATTTATATATCCTCACTTTCTGAAACCAGTCCAAATGTAACAAATAGGTTGGTGTTTTATGAAGGTCAAAGCCATATTCTAAGGGAACTAAAGGAGGAAATGATACAAGCAAGGTGTTGAGAATGCCTGCAACACTTTCATGGCTTCAGAGGTTTGTGCTCAGAGAAGAGCAGAAGGAGCAAAGGAAGAGAGGTCATCCTATCTTCAGGGAACCTATACTCCAACACAACAGAGTGAAAACGCAGCCACAAAAATACCTAAGTTTAAATTAATCTTCATAACAACCCTATGAGTAGCTATTCTTGTGATTTTTAATAGTATAAGTGAGAAGATAAATATTGTCTGGTGGGTTGCTCCCAGTTACCACTGGCATAATCCAGATTCAGCCACTGTGCTGCTGAGGTCCCTTGGAGAGTGGGAGTGACCTATGTTCCACGCTGTGTCTGCTTCTCTTTGCCACTCTCCACTCAGGTCGCTCAGATCACCACCTGGACCTTCAGGAATCACTGCCTCTTAACGTGATGCTCTGTATTCCTTCGTGGGCCCCGTTGGGAAGCAGACAGAGGTGGAGTCTATGTGGAGCAGGTCACTACTCTTCCTTCCTTGTCCTTAACTCTACACTCTACTAAGAAGCAAGGCTTTAGGGGGGCTATCAAGTTTTGGCAAAAATTGGGGAAATATTTAGTAGCACATCTTTTTGTAATAGTTATCATTTTGAATAATATACAAGAATATTAAGCATGGTTCTTCCTGAAAGTTCTTCAGCACCGAGTCACTAGGAATTTCTCATTGGTTAACTTTCTCCATTGTTTTGATGCTTCTAATGTATTATCTAGCATTTTTTTTACATTCCTGCTCCTGTACCACACTGCAAACAATACATGTGGAACCTACAAAACCCAAAAGAGGCTGCTGTAGGTTACCACAGAAAGTTTTTGCCATGATTACAGAAGCACAGAGTAGACAAGTGGTCCCAAGGAATAGAGCTAATGGAGAAAGTGTGTTGGACCCCAAACTTGAAAACTATCTGAGAGAACCCTGATGCTGCAGAAGGCATCCCTCTTTTTTCTCAACTCATGTGAAAGAAGTAAAGTGACTGAGTCAATGAAAAATGAGAAAACGTCTTGGGAGAGAGGACATGCTCAAGCCTCCCCAGAGAGTCAGAATTCATGTGGGATGAAGAGTCAGCCTGCCATCTCTCTTCTTCTCCTGACACATTTTCTTTCACAAGGATGTTTGTACTCTTTCTCAAGATCTCCCAGGACCTGCAGTAAATAAAATTCATGGGCTTATCTCTCAGAAATCATTTGGCAATTGAGAAAAATTCAACCAATAACCTGAAAAACACCAAAATTTCCTGCCTTTGTTAAAGAAAAATAGTATATTTAAGTTAGAGAAAGTCAATTTTTTTAAATTAATTTATTTTTTTTGAAGGATAATTGCTTTACAGAATTTTGTTGTTTTCTGACAAACCTCAGCATGAAATAGCCATAGGTATACTTATATCCCCTCCCTTTTGAACCTCCCTCCCCTATTCTTCCCCATCTCAACCCTCTAGGTTGATACAGAGCCCCTGTTTGAGTTTCTTGAGTCATACAGCAAATTCCCATTGGCTATTTATTTTACATAGGGTAGTATAAGCTTCCATGTTCCTCTTTCCATACATCTCACCATCTCCTCCTCTCTCCCCAGGACACATGTATCCCATTGCTCACTGAAGCACTATTTACAATAGCTAGAACATGAAAACAAGCTAGATGTCCACTGATGGACAAATGGGTAAATAAGTTGTGGTACATATACACAATGGAATATTACTCAGCAATAAAAAGAAATGCATTTGAGTCAGGTCTAATGAGATGGTTGAACCTAGAACCTATTATACAGAGTGAAGTAAGTAAAAGAAAGATAAATGTCATGTTCTAATGCATATATAGGGAATCTAGAAAAATAGTACTGAAGAATTTATGTACAGGGCAGCAATGAAGAAAGTCAATTTTAATGAGTCAGCAATAGTGAGCTAAAATTTGAACTTGTCCGTTTTATACACAATCTCATGCTCTTTTCCTTCAGTGTTTCTGTTTCTCAGTTATACCATAAAACACTTTGTACCTACCCTGTATCTGAGACATATTCTTGTTATTGGCCCAGAAATAATACTGTAGGAGAAAGGTTTCCTAAGCAATAGCTATTAGGAATTGAAAAAACAAAAACAACACTTGGACAGTTTAGGGCATATTCAAACCTTTGAAAATTATTTTAAAAATTCTTATGATTTTGTGTTGGTTTGCTATGGCAAAATGGAACTTTTCGTTCTAAGAATAAAGATGTGTGTGTGTGTGTGTGTGTGTGTACACATGCGAGTGTACATATGTGTACATCCACCTTTAGAACATCTCAGGCATCAAAGCATTGTTGTGTGTTAGACAGATTAACTGGAAGCACACAGCATCAACTTCTAAGTAGCAGGTGTAAGAAGCAGAGTCAGAATTCCGGCATCCCAAACAGCAGCTCTGACCCTAGCCTTCTAGTTTTCTGGGAAACCTTTTTTGCACAAGCATTTATAAATCATTTTTTAATGTTGAATCATTAGGATAAGTATTTGTTGATAGACCCATGGTGAGTAATTAATAATTAGTGTTAGTATAGTGGTTTGTTGATTCAATTGCTATCCACATTATGAAGCTGTTACATCTGGCTGACAAAATGTTAAATTGTGCCTTTCCAAGGCTAATTGTTTATTTTTAGCAGCTCCTTGAAAATGATAATGACTAACATTTATTGAGAATGTCTTATGTGCTAGGTACTGTGTTAACCACTTTATATAAATTATCCCCTAAAAACTTTATGAGTTAGCTATTGCTTGTCCCACTTTAATGATGAGAAGATGGAAGTATAGGTGTATACCTAGTAGGTGAGGGATTTTGGAGACCTCCTGCTTAACCATTATCTTGAAGGATTGAGAACTTTAAGGAGGGCTAATGTAGCTCAGGTTATTTAGGTTAAGAAGAGAGAATCAATAGAAACCCAAAGATCCATTCCCAAGATTTTCTGAGTGGCAGTAGAAGTACTTTTTAAAAATAGACTTCAATAATTGCATATTTTTTTCCTTACAGATTCTTCATTTCAGATTCTTCTGTATTAGTGTTCATGGAAATTGCATTATTCTCACTGTATTAATGAATGTTTTGATTTAGTGGAAATGTTTTAGAAAACTATCACTAAGGATTATCCAAGTGAGTTCCTGGTGAAAAATATAAATACCATGAATCTCCTGAGGAATATTCCAATTTTTCACAACCCTATATATCTTTCTTTGGGTTCCAAACATGTGCATCTAATTTCTACTTTCCATTTCCATTTGGATGCCTAATTGGCATATACATCTTAGTTTGTCACAAATAAAACGTCTATTTCCCTCTCCTTTTCTTCCCCAAACATTAAATGCCATCACTTAGGTGCTCAATCCATAAACTTACACCTAACCTTAATTCATCTCTCTTCTTCATGTTTCCACATCCAATCAGCATATCAAATAGGCCTTAACCTTAGAATTATTTTAAAAATGTCCATTTTTCTCCATGTCATCCTCTCAGGAACTATGTAATAGTCACCTCTTGATCTTCCTGTATCCCCTCTGGCCCTCACCCATGCCACTTACCCCAGGACAGTCAAGGGGACCTTCTAAAAGTGCAAATGAAAGCTTCTGGTACAAGATAAAAGATTGAACATGTAAGTTTACCCCTTGACCTTTCTAAGGCCACTTTGCAATGGAAAAACATAAAAAATTCATTTGCCACCATAAAACAAAGAGAAAGGGGTAAAGTCATCAGTAACAGAATGTTTCAACACATATCTGTAGACCTAAAGTAGATAGAAGAGTATTGGCTGGTGTAGGAAATGGGAAGAGAAAGCTGAGAATTGCAGAACCCCACCCAGACTCCTGACTCAGAGACACCTGGTGTAATGGGTTATTGGCATAAAGACTGTTATGAACATCTGAAACTATCAACCAAGCATGCAGATGAAATAAAAGCAAGGCTCAGAACATTACTGCCAATGTATCCACCAACTCCCCCCGCCACTTCTCCAGGAAGTTCCTTGAAGATTTAAATAAAGAGAGAGGGGAAAAAAATGAGAACCATAGGATATTGAATCTGACCCAGCAGAGTAAGGAAGGGAAGTTTCAAGATGACAGCTGCTCATCAAGCCTAGAGAACAGTCATGTCAGTGTTCAGCAGGAGGGGCAGTGGTGGTGGAACCGGAATGAAGGGAGGCTTGGAAGATTTGCTGGAATCCCTGAGGTAGGGGTTAAAGTATTTGTGGGACATGATAAAGGCACACAGTACAAAGCAGAAAAATTGGAAACAAGGTGAAAAGTGAATGGTTATGAAAGGAAATGTTATTTTAGCATATTATTTGATTTTGCAGTTGATGATATTATATGGTCACAGCAACGAGACATTTAAATTCTAAAATCTGCCTATAGACAAGGCATGGGAGGCTCATTAAACTTGCAGATCAAAATGTAAATACGATCAATCTGACATTTTAAGTGTAAATTTGAAGGCAGAACCGAGGATGTGGAGGCAGGGTATAAGAGAATATGGAGGAGAGTAGAAGGAAAGGGGTGTTAATATCCTAATCTTATAAAGTGAGGGGTCTAGAGACAATATCTACATGTGATAGAATAAAAAGGAAGTATAATATTGAAGCTTAAAAGTTAGCTATTAGGAAGAATTAAAAGAATGGTTATTCATTTTTGATACTGGGATGGCATTGGCCATAGAATAAGCTGAGTCCTAATTTATCATGAATAGGTATGTGCTCAGTCATGTCTGACTCTTTGTGGCCCCATGGACTATACTCGGCCAGGCTCCTCTGTTCATGGAGTTTTCCAGGTAAGCATACTGGAGTGGATTGCCACTTGCTACTCCAGGGAATCTTCCAGACTCATGGAGTGA
>SJYV01024033.1:0-12984 GCA_006410875.1 Neotragus pygmaeus | reverse complement strand
TTTTTTTTTTTTTTTTTCAAAAGAAAACTATTGTTTCTCTAAGTCAAGGGGTCTCCCATTTTTTTCTGTAAAGGTGATGATAGTAAATATTTTGTTTTTACAGACAATAAAGTGTTTGTTACAATTACTCATCTTTACCATTTTAGCAAAAGCAACCATATATAATGTATTAAAAAAAAAATAGATGTGTTTCAATAAGACTTTACTTACAAAAACAAACAACTGGCCAGCTTTGGTTTGATGAAATAAAAATTCACATTTTAAGGCAAGACAAGAAAAATGTACACATAAAACCTATTCTCTCCCTTTTGACCTCCTCCCTCCCCTATAGCATGCACTATGCATTTGCATTATACATCAACAAGACCTCCCCAATGGCAGAAGTATCTGTTTTACCACAAAGATCCATTTTTCTGCTTCTGGAATCAGCCAGAAGATAACACCTCACAAGATAACATTCCTTTCTCAATCCTGTAAATGGCCACAATGACCTACCACTCATCTTGTACATGCAGACATTTTTGGTGAGCTTTATGTGCAGTGCCAATATATCATTTCCTTTCAGTTCAGTTGCTCAGTTGTGTCTGACTCTTTGTGACCCCATGGACTGTAGCACACCAGGCTTCTCTGTCCATCAACAACTCCTGAAGTTTACTCAAACTCAGGTCCATCAAGTCAGTGATGCCATTCAACCATCTCATCCTCTGTCATCCCATTCTTCTCTTCCCTTCTATCTTTCCCAGCATCAGGGTCTTTTCCAATGAGGCAATTCTTCACATCAGGTAGACAAAGTATTGGAATCTCAGCTTCAGCATCAGTTCTTCCAATGAATATTCAGGACTGATTTCCTTTGAAGACAGCATTTCCTTTGAAGACAGCAACTGGTGCAGAACAGATGGCTGGACAACTTGGGGGAGATACTGGTTGTATCTAATTGATGCAACCTAATAGAAGTTCTTGGCTTAATAGTCTCTTATGGCCTTATTAGTGTTACTAACTATGTTACTTTTTTTGGCCTGTTTTCAAGATTATTGTTTTTTGCATCAATAAATGTATGACTGAATCTCAGATTAAATAAATGATAAAGTAACTTGAAACAATTGACCAAATATATAGTTCTATAACATCGATAAGTGTAATAGCCCAACTCTAGATATGGGAAGAAGCAACAAGGCGGAAACTTTTTCTGGAAAGTAACAGACAAGTAAGACAGGTGACTTTTGCCAACAAAGGTCCATCTAGTCAAAGCTATGGTTTTTCCACTAGTCATGTGTGGATGTGAGAGATAAAGAAAGCTGAGCACTGAAGAACTGATCCTTTTGAACTTAGTGTTGGAGAAGACTCTTGAGAGTGCTTTGGACTCCAAAGAGACCCAACTGGTCCATCCTAAAAGAAATCAGTCCTGAATATTCACTGGAAGGACTGATGCTGAAGCTGAAACTCCAATACTTTGGCCACCTCATGCAAAGAACTGACTCATTGGAAAAGACCCTGATGCTGGGAAAGATTGAAGGCGGGATGAGAAGGGGATAACAGAGGATGAAATGGTTGGATGATATCAACAATTCAATGGACATGAGTTTGAGTAAATTCTTGGAGTTGGTGATGGACAGGGAGGCCTGGTATGCTGCTGTCCATGGGGTCACAAAGAGCTGGGCATGACTGAGAAACTGAACTGCGCTGCAATGAAGACAGGTGGCCCAGAGCATTTTGCTCATTGTTAACAGGGTCTAGTCCAGTAACTTGCAAACTGAGTGGTCAATCAGCAAAATTCTCCCTGGGAATGAGCATTCCTAGCCCAATGGGACAAATCAGTCATGAAATGTATCTGAAACCTTGGTCAAAATTAAGACTGAAAGAGAGGGGATTGTAAAACAAAGAATGTTGCCCATCTTCCAGTTCTACAAGAATCAAGTCATTAGCCACTGTGGGTGCTGACTTCAATATACCCAGAAAGGAATTCAAGGTGAAGATCAGGATGAGGCACCCTGTGCACTGGAAAAACTGGTTCTCAGATAGTTATTTTCAGGAGAAAATGCTCTTAATGAAATTCTTCCTATATTTAGAAAAGCACTAAAGTCATTAACTAAGATGTCTGTTGCCTGCATCAAGCAGCAACCTTCGATGGAGATGTATGCTCGACTGTATGTACCTCTTTTGTTAAAATCATGTATATACTGACCTTCCCCCTTATTTATTTGTAACAGTTCTCAGAGCTCTCTGAGAGACTGTCTTCCAGGCTACAATCCTCAGTGTGGCTTGAATAAAATCTTCTATTTCTTTTTTAGATTATTGATCAATATTTTGTCAACAGGTTCACAGCCTACAGTTTACAGAACTTTGCTCAAAGTTTTAAAGCTTATTTCATAAAGTTTCTCATAACTCATGTTAAATTTCTTTTGTTTTGGCTATCATTTTGTAATTTCTCCCTTTTGCTCTTACGTTATAAAATAACTTGCCCATTTTGTTGAGGCTATTTAACAATTCTACTCCTTTCATGACCCCATGGATTGTAGGCCGCTACGTTCCTCTGTCCATGGAATACTCCAGGCAAGAATACTGGAGTGAGAAGTCATTCTCTTCTCCAGAGGATTTTCCCAACCCAGGGATCAAACCCAGGTCTCCACCACTGTGGGCAGATTCTTTACTGTCTAAGCCACCAGAGAGGCACCTTTAACTCACCAACTTTGTTTTTGCCTTCATTAATTCTTTTCATTATAGGGGACTGGAATGCAAAAGTAGGAAGTCAAGAAACACCTGGAGTAACAGGCAAATCTGGCCTTGGAATACAGAATTAAGCAGGGCAAAGGCTAATAGAGTTTTGCCAAGAGAACACACTGGTCATAGCAAACACCCTCTTCCAACAACACAAGAGAAGACTCTACACATGGACATCACCAGATGGTCAACACCGAAATCAGATTGATTATATTCTTTGCAGCCAAAAATGGAGAAGCTCTATACAGTCAGCAAAACCAAGACCGGGAGCTGACTGTGGCTCAGATCATGAACTCCTTATTGCCAAATTCAGACTTAAATTGAAGAAAGTAGGGAAAACCACTAGACCATTCAGATATGACCTAAATCAAATCCCTTATGATTCTACAGTGGAAATGAGAAATAGATTTAAGGGATTAGATCTGATAGATAGAATGCCTGATGAACTATGAACAGAGGTTCATGACGCTGTACAGGAGACAGGGTTCAAGACCATCCCCATGGAAAAGAAATGCAAAAAAGCAAAATGGCTGCCTGGGGAGGCCTTGCAAATAGCTGTGAAAAGAAGAGAGATGAAAAGCAAAGGAGAAAAGGAGAGATATAAGCATCGGAATGCAGAGTTCCAAAGAATAGCAAAGAGAGATAAGAAACCCTTCCTTAGCAATCGATGCAAAGAAACAGAAGCAAAGAACAGAACGGGAAAGACTAGAGATCTCTTCAAGGAAATCAGAGATACCAAGGGAACATTTCATGCAAAGATGGGTTCAACAAAGGACAGAAATGGTATGGACTTAACAGAAGCAGAAGATATTAAGAAGAGGTGGCAAGAATACATGAAAGAACTGTACCAAAAATATCTTCACGATGAAGATAATCACAATGGTGTGATCACTCACCTAGAGCCAGACATCCTGGAATGTGAGGTCAAGTGTGCCTTAGAAAGCATCACTACAAACAAAGCTAGTGGAGGTGATGGAATTCCAGTTGAGCTATTTCAAATCCTGAAAGATGATGCTGTGAAAGTGCTGCACTCAATATGCCAGCAAATTTGGAAAACTCAACAGTGGCCACAGGACTGGAAAAGGTCAGTTTTCATTCCAATCCCAAAGAAAGGCAATGCCAAAGAATGCTCAAACTACCACACAATTGCACTCATCTCACATGCTAGTAAAGTAATGCTCAACATTCTCCAAGCCACGCTTCAGTGATACATGTGAACTTCCAGATGTTCAAGCTGGTTTTAGAAAAGGGAGAGGAACCAGAGATTAAATTGCCAACATCTACTGAATCGTAGAAAAAGCAAGAGAGTTCCAGAAAAATATGTACTTCTGTTTTATTGACTATGCCAAAGCCTTTGACTGTGTGGATCACAGTAAACTGGAAAATTCTGAAAGAGATGGAAATANACTGTGATCCAAAAGTCTACAAGCAATAAATGCTGGAGAGGGTGTGGAGAAAAGGGAACCCTCTTATACTGCTGGTGGGAATGCAAACTAGTACAGCCAGTATGGAGAACAGTGTGGAGATTCCTTAAAAAACTGGAAATAGAACTGCCTTATGACCCAGCAATCCCCCTGCTGGGCATACACACCGTTGAAACCAGAGCTGAAAGAGACACGTGTACCCCAATGTTCATCACAGCACTGTTTACAATAGCTAGGACATGGAAGCAACCTAGATGCCCATCAGCAGACAAATGGATAAGAAAGTTGTGGTACATATACAAAATGGAGTATTACTCAGCCATTAAAAAGAATACTTTTGAATCAGTTCACATGAGGTGGATGAAACTGGAGCCGATTATACAGAGTGAAGTAAGCCAGAAAGAAAAACACCAATACAGTATACTAACACATATATATGGAATTTGGAGAGATTGCAACGATAACCCTGTATGCGAGACAGCACAAGAAACACAGATGTATAGAACAGTCTTTCGGACTCTGTGGGAGAGGGCAAGGGTGGGACGATTTGGGGGAATGTCATGGAAACATGTATACTATCATATAAGAAACAATCGCTAGTCCAGGTTCTATACAGGATGCTCGGGGCTGGTGCACTGGGATGACCGAGAGGTATGGTATGGGGAGGGAAGAGGGAAGGTGGTTCAGGATGGGAAACATGTGTACATCCGTGGTGGATTCATTTTCATGTGTGGCAGAACCAATACAATATTGTAAAATATTTAGCCACCAATTAAAATGAATAAATTTAAAAACATAACAACAATAACAAAATTACACATATTGTAGCTCTTCTTTAAAACTTGATTAACAGAATTACTTGGAAATGTAATTTAAGTTGAAATTAAATCAAAAAGAAAATAAAAGGCATTCCTAAAAATGAAATGTAAAAAAGTTAAAAAAAAAAAAGAATAGACAGCTATAATATAGGTTATAAAGAAGTAAATGGCTTAATGTGTAAGTAAATAAGGATTATAAGAATTTGGAGAATGAAAACATCATTTCTATTGAAGGAATTAAGAAACAAATCATGAAATTATGAAATTATCATCTTTTCTCATGAACAAAAGTTGAATATTCTGTGACTAAGGAAAAATTATCTAAATTGCATAGGCATATAGTGGTAAGTAAACTTTCTACTTGCCAGCTTTCAAATGACCTTTGGGAAATCCTAGGTGTTTACATTGGGTGAACCTACAATATCTGCTAGTTTCATCTATTTCTCCTGAAATATGGATTAGCTCAGGGCATTTAACTTCTGAGATATTTTGGTGGTTCTTTTGCTTATACATACATAGGTATGTGAATCAGATATCAGATTTTAGGACTGATGATTCATAGACAGTTGGCTCTGAAAAATATTTAACTTGTTTGATTTAAACGTGGGAAGGATTTGAAAACCACAACTTAGAGGATGCTATTGGTATTAAGAACGGTCTTCCCTGGTTGTTCAATGGAAAAGAATCTGGCTACTATTGCAGGAGACATGGATTCTTTCCTGAGTCAGGAAGATTCTCTGGAGAAGGAAATGGCAACAAATTCCAGTGTTCTTGTCTGGGAAATCCCAGGGACAGAGAAGCCTGGAAGGCTACAGTCCATGGGGTTGTAAAAGAATTGAACATGACTTAGTGACTAAACAACAAACATTGGTATTAGGATTTGACAGATTTCATTGTATCAGTCACACTGATTATTTGTACCTGTAGTAATTATGATAGTTATTAAGTGATTCTGATATTGAGGATGAAAAAGTGGATTTCCCATACTGCTGTGGTAAATTAAATCAAACACAACCTATTTAAATTTAAATACAATGCTATTTCTAAGGTGAACTTTGCCACAGTTAAGTCTATAACTTTAAAATTCAAACTATTTCATCTTTTGAAGTTCAGTATTTATAACTTAATGTGTAAGAAGGTCACCAGTACATCTTGATAGCAATCACAGAGATGAAGAACAGTTTCATGTACCTGAGTTCCTTTATTGTGGAAAGTTGAAAAATACTATTCACTTAAAATTTGTAGGTACTCTATTCACATGGGGTCTTCCCAAGGGACACTAGTTGTAAAGAATCTGCCTGTCACTGAAGGAGACCCTAGAGATGCAGATTGGGTCCCAGGGTTGAGAATTTACTCTGGAGTAGGAAATAACAACTCACTCCAATGTTCTTGCCTGAAAGTTCCATGGACAGGAGCCTGGCAGGCCACAGCCCACAGGGTCACAAACAGTAGGACACAATTGAGCTGACATACACTATTTATGTGCATCTTCTATCAAAATGTAATATGCTTGTTGCTATATGGACTGTTATATTTCTAAAAATTGGTCTAAACTTTTTCTTTCTTATGTAAAAAGAGTAGAAACATAATCAGAGCAAATTTATTCTAAAGGCAGTTTAATCCAAACTTTCTATAACTCAAAGAAATTTTAAAAACTTATTTTTATGTACAAGTACATTTTCC
The DNA here is from genome assembly GCA_006410875.1 of Neotragus pygmaeus. Classification (NCBI taxonomy): domain Eukaryota; kingdom Metazoa; phylum Chordata; class Mammalia; order Artiodactyla; family Bovidae; genus Neotragus; species Neotragus pygmaeus. Next base: position 6,341 of record SJYV01024033.1, on the reverse strand, counting down.
ATTACAGAAAAAATGTCTAAGTATTTCATTATAAACATATTAGAAATATATTATTTATGTACCTTGTTCTGAGTAATTTGTATGCATAATTAACTTTCAAATGTGTAATTTCTAAAATGGTTCTTTCATTTAGTATTTAAAAAATGAGTCTTAAATTATGAATCCATTGTACCACGAAGGTTTTTCAGTCACCTGTGAACTTGGTGGAAAACAAGTGATATGAAGATCTTGTCCTGAGACTCTAGTTCACCATTTATAATCAATTTGTGTTGATTAGATCAAATAGTCTTTGTATCCAATTCATTAAAACTGTTATTCTCATCTTACAATCCAACATGAAGCAGCCTTACTTAGCCCAAGACAACAATCTCTCTGAGAGCACCCCTTTACTGACCTATAAGAGTTTTTGGAAGAAAACATGTTGGTTATAGCAAACACGTTCATCCAACAAGAGAAAAGGAATGTAAAAGCAGGAAGTCAAGATACCTGGAGTAACAGGCAAGGTTGGCTTTGGAGTACAAAATGAGGCAGGTCAAAGGCTAACAGACTTTTACAGTGAATGCACTGTTCATAGAAAACACCCTCTTCCAACAACACAAGAGACAACTCAACAGACAGACACCACCAATGGTCAATACCAAAATCAGATTGATTATATTCTTTGCAGCCAAAGGTGGAGAAGCTCTATACAGTCAACAAAAACAAGACCAGGAGTTGACTGTGACTCAGATTATGAACTCTTTTTTGCCAAATTCTGACTTAAATTGAAGAAAGTAGGGAAAACCACTGGGCCATTCAGTTCAGTAGCTCAGTCATGTCTGACTCTTTGTGACCCCATCGACTGCAGCACAACAGGCTTCCCTGTCCTTCACCAACTCCTAGAGCTTGCTCAAATTCATGTCCATTGACCTGGTGATGCCATCCAACCATCTCATTCTCTGTCGTCCCCATCTCCTCCTGCCTTCAATCTTTCCCAGAATCAAGGACTTTTCCAATGAGTCAGGTTTTTGCATCAGGTGGCCAAAGTATTGGAGCTTCAGCTTCGGCAACAGCCTTTCCAATGAATATTCAGGACTAATTTCCTTTAGGGTTGGCTTATTTCATCTCTTTGCAGTTCAAGGAACTCTCAAGAGTGTTCTCCAACACCACATTTCAAAAGCATCAATTCTTCAGTTCTCAGCTTTCTTTATAGTCCATCTGTAACATCCATACACAACTACTGCAAATTCAGGTATGCCTAAATAAAATCCTTTACAATTATAAAGTGGAAGTGACAAATAGACTCAAGGTATTAAATCTGATAGACAGGAGTTCCTGAAGAACTATGGGGATAGAGATTGATAACATTATACGAAAGGTGTTTATAAAAACCATGCCTAAGAAAAGTAAATGCAAAAAGCAAAAATGGTTATCTGGGGAGGTGATACAAAGAGCTGAAAAAAGAAGAGACGTGAAAGGCAAAGGAGAAAAGAAAAAAATATACCCATCTGAATGCGATGTCCCAAAGACTAGCAAGGAGAGATAAGAAAGACTTCTTAAGTGAGCAATGAATAGAAATAGAGGAAAACAACAGAATGGGAAAGACTAGAGGTTTCTTCAAGAAAATCAGAGATACCAAGGGAACATATCATGCAAAGGATGGACACAATAAAGGTCAGAAATTGTATGGATCTAACAAAAGCAGAAGAGATGAAGAGGAGGCAAGATTTCAGAGAACTATATAAAAAAGATCTTCATGACACAGATAATCATGATGGTGTGATCATTCACTCACCTAGAGCCAGACATTCTGGAGTGTGAAGCCAAGTGGGCCTTAGGAAGCATTACTCCAAAGCTAGTGGAGGTGATGAAATTCCAGTTGAGCTATTTCAAATCCTAAAAGATGATGCTGTGAAAATGCTATACCCAATATGACAGCAAATTTGGAAAACTCAACAGTGGCACAAGACTGGAAAATATCAGTTTTCATTCAAATCACAAAGAAAGGCAATGCCAAAGAATGTTTAAACTACTAGACAATTGCACTCATTTCAGTAAATAACGATCAAAATCATTCAAGCAAGGCTTCAATAGTATGTGAACCAAGAGCTTCCAGATGGACAAGCAAGATTAAAAATGGCAGAGGAATCAGAGCTCAAATTGCCAATATCCATTGGATCAAATAAAATCAAGAGAATTCCAGAGAAACATCTACTTCTGCTTCACTGACTATGTGAAGGTTTTTGACTGTGTAGATCACAATAAGCTGTGGAAAATTCTTAGAGAGATGGAAATACCAAACCACCTTATCTGCCACCTAAGAAACCTGTATGCTGGTCAAGAAGCAACTGTTAGAACTGGACATGAAACAATGGACTTGTTCCAAATTGGAAAAGGAATATATCAAGGCTGTGTATTGTCACTCTGCTTATTTAACTTATATGCAAAGTACATCCTACTAAATGCTTGGCTGGAAGAAGCACAAGATGGAGTCAAGATTGCTGGGAGAAACATCAATAAACTCAGATATGCAGATGACACAGCCTTTATGGCAGAAAGTGAAGAGGAGCTAAAGAGCTTCTTGATGAAGCTGAAAGAGGAGAGTGAAAAAGTTGGCTTAAAACTCAACGTTCAAAAATGGAGATCATGGCATCCAGTCCCATCACCCCATAGAAAATAGATGGAGGAACAATGGAAACAGTGACAAACTATTTTCTTGGGCTCCAAAATCACTGTAGATGGTTACTGCAGCCATGAAATTAAAAGACACTCGCTCCTTGGAAGTAAATCTATGTTAAACATAGACAGCATATTAAAAAGCAGAGACTTCAATTTGCTGACACATATCTGTGTCATCAAAGTTTTACTTTTTCCAGTAGTATTTATGGGTGTGGGAGTTGAACCATAAAGAAGGCTGAGCACTGAAGAATTGACGATTTCAACTGTGGAGTTCAAGAAGACTCTTGAGAGTCCCTTGGATGGACTGCAAGGAGATCAAACCATTCAATCCTAAAGGGAATTAAATCTGAATATTCATTGGAAAGACTGATGCTGAAGCTGAAACTCCAATATTTGGCCATCCAATGTGACTCATTTGAAAAGACCCTGATGCTGGGAAAGATTGAAGGCAGGAGGAAAAAGGGGATGAGATAGGACAAGATGGTTGGATGACATTATGAACTCAATGGATTTGAGTTTCTGCAAACTCCTGGAGATGATGAAGGACAGGGAAGCCTGGCCTGTATCCACGGTATTGCAAAGAGTTGGACATGACCGATTGACTGAACAACGGCAGCAAATCTCTCACACAGAACCAGATATAGGGACTATTTTCACCCTTAAAAAGCTATATAATACAGGGAGTTCCAAATATGTCAAACAATCATCACAGTAAGACAGGTAATATTTAAGATCTGTATGATATTTTATGAAAACACAGTAGTGATGTACTGTGGACACTTGAGCAGAGCGACATACGTTTAAACTGCATAGATCTACTTACACAGGGAGGTTTTTTGTTGTCTTTTATTTATTTATTTTTAAGTAGTAAATGCTATAGCACTATGTGCTCTGCAGTTTGTTGGATCAGAGGATACAGAACCCCTGAAAAAGAGAAATTGATAAGTGATAAACAGATTTTTGACTGTGTGGAAGGCCCAAACCCCAAACCCCAACATTGTTCAAGGGTCAACTCTATTAAAAAAAAAAAAATTAAGGAACTCAGGAGAACCTAATGAGAGAATATTTTTAAGAGACTACTGAACTGAACAACAACAACAACAACAACAACAAAACGCTATCTAGATTACCTGGGTTCAAGGTGGGAATATGTGGCAAAAATGGAATTTATGATGGAAAACGATGTAAGTGAAAATGGAGTTAGTCTAACATACATGAAAAGGTGGTAAGATATGATAATAAGCTTTGAGAAATGACAGTGGCTTTGTGTGCTAGGCTAAATTGTATTTGCTTTTTCCTAGGAAGGGTAGTAATTCACTGATTATTTTCACATGCTGAGGAATGACTTGCTCAGAGTTTATTTGAAAAGATGACTGGCATGTATTCCACCAGAACAAGAGGCAATGACACTGTCTGTCTTTCTGCCAACAGTTACTCCCCTCGAGAATTTGCTGTACTCAGTTGCTCAGTCGTGTCTAATTCTTTGCCAACCCGATGCACTGGGGCCTGCCAGTCTCTTCTGTCCATGGGATTCTCTAGGCAAGAATACTGGAGTGGGTTGCCATTTTCTCCTCCACTAGGACTTGCTGAACACTCATAAAACTCACCCAAGGCTCTATTGTTTTTAGTACCCAAAGCCCAGGAGTTACCTCACACATGCGTAAATGTGATGGAAAGAATGCTAAGTGACTTTGATCTTATTCAACTTTTTAGTTCTTAAAATCAAAGAATTTACCCATTCTTCCTAGCTCATCTCTGTTTAGTAGCAGCAAGTATTCTTCAACAAGAGACTCTTAGAGAGGGAGAAATTATTTTTCTCAAGTGAAGAAGACTCAATGGGAAAGTAAAATAGTACCAGCTGTACTTTTTCATTTGTAGCTTCTGGTCTCAAGACAGACTATTCACTAGGTTCAGACCCTTATTTCTCAGAGGAAACTTAACCACCCCGCCCCGTTTTATTTGAGACCAGTATCTACTGAACTCTATTTGGCTGTTTATGTTTCTTTTTACATAAGATATGTGAAGGATCATTTGTGTTTCAAACATGGAATATACAAGTTGTGGGTAGACATATTTTGCAAGATCAACTGCTTCATGTATGGAGACAATTCTGAAAATGTTGTTATTATTATTTTTTTTTAATATATTTGTTCAATAAACACTGATTGGCTAGCCTCCAACCAACACTGTGCTGAGAAAAGCTTGAGTGGAACAGAACACCACCTAGTGGTTCTCATAGCATACCAGAAAACACACAGTGATCAAAGCATATGAAAGTAAAATTTAAACTGCACTTAGTATTCTTGCCTGGAGAATCCTGTGGACAGAGGAACTTGGTGGGCTGCCATCTATGGGGTCACACAGAGTCAGACACGACTGAAGCAAGTTAGCAGCAGCATCAGAATTTTGAAGGAAAAGAATAAGCTGCAATGAGAGAAAATTGAAACAGATGACAGAGAAGATCTCTCTAAGGAGGGCACAAAGATTACAATCTGATGAATAGAAGAAACCATCCAAGGTAAGAGTGAGAGTTGGACATGCTGTTGGGAGTGTTAACACATGCATTACAAGTCATAGGGAAGAAAAGACTTTGTCCCATATGAGGTAGTAAAAACAGACAAAAGAACCTTAACTCATGAATGGAAATATATTTTTAAAATTTTAATAGAGAGATGTGACCTTATTTAGATGCTTAAAACATCCTTCCTATTCTGTATAGAAGGGACTGGAAGAGTGTGGAAAGTATGAATGAAGACATCAAATAGGCTATTGCATTTATTTCATGAAAGATAATAATGGCTTGACCTATCGTTTTAGCAAATCAAACTGATAAATAAGACTATATTTTAAATATACTGTAGAAAATTATAAAGACACAACACTAAACAGCAGAATGGTAGTGATACATTTCCTGAGTAGAAAGAATCATTACAGGAATATGTTAGAACAAGCCGTTCAACACATAGCACTGTACTTGTTAAATATTAAGTCCCCATGAAATATTAAAATAATGATGCTAAACACCTCATTGGTTATGAAAGAACGTACTACAAGAATTATAAAGTGGAGATATAGTTTGGGGATACATCAATGCACAGATAGCCTTATGTTTTTCTGAACAGATGGAAGTGTTTTAGAGGAAAATGAAGGGGAAATAAAAGGATAAAAGATTGAAGATAAAGCTCCAAGGAATTATAGAAAAGCCAGAATAAAGAGAAGAATTCAAGGTAGGAGACAGGAGTAGCAAAAGAGGTAGGAAGTATGGGAGAAACCAAGTGTTTCAGCAGATAGTGCTCAGTTCAGTTAAATATTGTTGAGACTTTGAATAAAATGAAGACCTCAAGTTGTGCTTTGAATTTAATAACATGGTTGTATTTCTGAGAATTTACAATAACACTTTTAGTGGTATGATGACACGATAGCTGGATTAGAATGGCTAGAATAAAGAATGCAATGTGTGAGATTTGGCCAATATCTCTCTCAAAATGTTTCTAGAAAGTGGAACGTGAAGAGAGAAGTACTTAGATAAAGATATCTCTTCAAAAAATGTTACCTTTTAGTTTTTTTCCAATGAAAGTTTCAGTTCAGTTCAGTCACTCAGTTGTGTCCAACTCTTTGCGACCCCATCAATTGCAGCACGCCAGGCCTCCCTGTCCATCACCAACTCCCAGAGTTCACTCAGA
>SJYV01024025.1:0-11759 GCA_006410875.1 Neotragus pygmaeus | reverse complement strand
GATCTTTTTTGTACAGTTCTTCTGTGTATTTTTGCCACCTCTTCTTAATATCTTCTGCTTCTGTTAGGCCCATACTATTTCTATCCTTTATCGAGCACATCTTTGCATGAAATGTTCCCTTGGTATCTCTAATTTTCTTGAAGAGATCTCTAGTCTTTCCCATTCTGTTGTTTTCCTCTATTTCTTTGCATTGATTGCTGAGGAAGTCTTTTTTATCTTTGCTTGCTATTCTTTGGAATACTGCATTCAGATGCATATATCTTTCCTTTTCTCCTTTGCTTTTTGCTTCTCTTCTTTTCACAGCTATTTAAGGCCTCCTCAGACAGCCATTTTGCTTTTTTGCATTTCTTTTCCATGGGGATGGTCTTGATCCCTGTCTCCTATACAATGTCATGAACCTCAGTCCATAGTTCATCAGGCACTCTATCAGATCTAGTCCCTTAAATCTATTTCTCACTTCCACTGTATGATCATAAGGGACTTGATTTAGATAATACCCGAATGGTCTAGTATTTTTCGCTACTTTCTTCAATTTAAGTTTGAATTTGGTGATAAGTAGTTCATGATTTGAGCCACAGTAAGCTCCCAGTCTTGTTTTTGCTGACTGTATAGAGCTTCACCATCTTTGACTACAAAGAACATAATCAATCTGATTTCAGTGTTGACCATCTGGTGATGTCCATGTGTATAGTCTTCTCTTTTGTTGTTGGAAGGTGTTTGCTATGACCACTGCGTTCTCTTGGCAAAACTCTTGACTTCCAGTCCCCTATAATGAAAAGAACATTTTAATATCTGAAACTAAATAAATGGAAATAATGCCATGATGTGCAGAAGTATTCTCACCAAATTAATTAATTTATTTTCAGTGAGCTAAAACATAATTTGTCCAGAGTTTTTTGCAGTCTATATTATAAAATATGTCATTTCCCTTTTTGGAATACATTATATGGATATTTTATATTCAGAATATATCTAAAATCTAATAATAAAATAAAAACATTACTAACCCTGAGATATGCCTGACAATAGTCCACACCGGACTCTAGGGATTTTGTTCATCAAAGACTATGTAGAGATTCCTCATATTTACATTAAGAACAAAAAAATTAAGTACAAAACGCCTACATATAGACTACATATAAGGTGTTAAAGGAAATAGCACCAGGAAAAGATAAAAAGTAACAATTAAAAAACAGCAAAGAAAGAAAAAATGGGCACATTAACTTAAGCAAAAAGAAACAGTATTCTGTGACCAAGATATGCAGTGTGTCAAGGAAAACTTTTCCTCCCCCTCTGAGTATGAACTGACATGAATATGTCAATGTTCAGATTATAGCATTATGAAAATTGTGTAGCAGATATGAAATGCCAAGTTTTAAAATACACTAAAAGATGTGGAACAGATTTGTACTCAATTATTCAACTAAGTAAGGAAGCAATGCTAATTTAAAAGTTACTACATGTGTATTTTGATCTTTGATTATATAAAATCAGATTTTTTTTTTAAATTCCCCCAAAAATGAAAATTTAAGGATTGACTACTGACTCTAGTGAGATCAGGCTAATCCTTTTAAGGTGGAATTTCTATAATAATTCCCTCATAGTCATAGCTCAGTCAGTAAAAATCCGCCTACAATGCCGGAGACCCGAGTTCAGTTCCTGGGTTGGGAAGATCCCCTGGAGAAGGAAATGGCAACCCACACCAGTATTCTTGCCTAGAGAATCCCATGGACAGAGGAGCCTGGCAGGGTACAGTCCAGGGTGTCGCAATGTTGTAGCCACGTGTTCCGGGAAACAAATCACTCAGAAGGACAATGCAGATAGTGGAGAGCAGTTTATTACACTGGTGGGCCCAAGGCAGAGTCTCCTCTTAGCCAAGGACCCTGACTAGTTTTTGTGAGAACCTTATATACCTTAAGCATACGTGCCCAAACCTCCAAAAATTCCCTGAAATTAGTCTGAACAAAGGAAAAGGAAAGATATAATCAAAGTTAACCTGTGATTCATATGACTTAAGTCTAGGTTGTTAACAGTGGACAATTATCAATATAGGCTTGTGGTCATATCCCAATAATCATAATAGAATGTATGATTCTATTCAGTTACACAGATAATTAGGGTATTCTTTTAGGCATGGAGAGCCCTGAGGCTCTTCCTTCCAGGGACCTGGTTTTCCAGTTCCATAGATACTGGGCATATAGCTCAAAGTCCACAGTCCGGCCCAAGATAGTCCTGCTTTCAAGGTCGAGCCTGTTTTGTTTCCTCCTCCAGCAAGTCGGGCAAGACTTAGCGACTAAATCACTACCACCCCCACTATTGTAACACCTGACTTGAATCTCCTTGACTCTCAGAATCCTTGATTCCTAATCCATGCTATAAAGGCCTCCTTTATATTCTTTAATTATGACATGTACCATGTTCCCTGTGCCTTTTCTCATTGTCCTGTCCTTAAGGTAAGAACTCTCCCTCTTTGTATGCACAGTCTCAGAGCTTAAAGTAACAAAAAAAAATTGGTTAACTGTTATTGAATGCATACATTAAATCTACTAATTGGTACATCTATCTAAATATACCATAGAACCTCTTACTCTAATTGTCGCTAAATTGCACAATTGCTGTCTATCTTTTCTACAATAAATAGAATACATTACCTTTATCTTTGGGGACTTGCCCATATAAACAGTAAAAAACAGAAACAAACAAAAATGTCCTGGTTCCTTAACCCCCAAATTTGTTCCTGTTACCATATTAAAAACACATATAAATAATGATCATAATGATATTTCTTTTTCATTTTCAGAAAACTGTTTTGTTTCTCAGGGTGATTTCTACCATTCTTTCAAAGATATAAGTGTGAAGATAGAAATAAAGGAGATTTAGGAAAACAAAACCAAGATTAAATCTACTAATATGTCAATTATTGAAAAGCATTAATATGTCAATTATTGAAAAACATTAAACCAGAGATTGTTAATCTTTAAAATCCCCTATATTCTTCTGGCAATTTTTCAGAATGATGATGAAAAGTTTTAAAAGGTCAGGTTAGATTCTTATAAATATAAGAATAGCTAAGAGCCCTAGGAGACATCACCATGGGTGGTAGATATTTTGTGAAAACAATTTTAGGTTTAATGAGTTGTGATGTTCAAATAAAGGTTGTGGCTTAATTTAGTTCTCTCTCTCTTTAAAATGTAAAAAGACAATACTTGTGTTGATTGCCTGCTTTTTGGTGTAATTACAAAACAATTTTCCTTGAACAGTATCTATCCTTAATCACAAGTAACAGCAGGTACTGAGCAATTGATATTCCACACGTCTTGCTTTGAACAACATCCACAAGAAAAGCTGCATTAAGAAATATACTAAATAGTTCCAAATTAAATAATCATACTTTTTTTTCCCCACCTGATTTGCCATGCATGCAACACTTAGAAATGCATTCTTTATTCTAATGTTCCATGAATTTCGGTTGCTGGCATGGGTTTTTGTTGTTGTGCTTAGTAACTCAATCATGTCCAACTCTTTGCAACCTCATGGACTGTAGCCTGCCAGGCTCCACAGTCCACAGGGATTCTCCAGGCAAGAATACTGTAGTGGGTCACTGTGCCCTCCTCCAGGGTATCTTCCCAAGCCAGGAATCAAACCCAGATTTCCCACATTGCAGGCAGATTTTTTTTACCATCTGAGCCACCGGGGAAACTGTTGTTAATTTAAGATTTATTATATTGAAGCCCTAACATCATATGTTTATATTTAGAGATAATGGATTTAAGGAGTTAATTAAAGTTAAATGAAGTCTTAAGGGTGAGACCCATCAGTGTGCCCTTGCACAGAAGAAAGGCCAGGTGAGGACACAAGAAGAATATCCCTGGGACCAAAGAGGGAGGCCTCATGAGAAACCAACCCTGCCAGCATTTCATCTCTGACTTCCAGTCTCCAGAACTGTGAGACAATAAATTTCTTTTGGTTAAGTAACTCAGTGATGGGCTTCCCTATGGCTCAGATGGTAAAGAATCTGCCTGCAACACAGGTGACCTGGGTTCCATTCCTGTGTTGGGAAGACCCCTTGGAGAAGGAAATGCCAACCCACTCCAGTATTCTTGTCTGGGAAATCCCATGGACGGAGGAGCCTGGCAGGCTACAGTTCATGGGATCACGAAGAGTCGAACATGACTGAGTGACTAACACTTTCTAGTTTGAGCAAATACTTTCGATACAGTATCTGAAATATATATATGAGATATAAAAATATATAAAAAAATATATGAGATAAAGGAAACCTTTTTTTTTAAGTTCCAACAAAAGTTTCTTTTAAAATACATAAAATATATTTAAAATATATTAAAATGTATATAAAAGATATAAAAATTTTTGAGTGAAGATTTTAGATATAGAAGCAAAGAAAACCTATTCTACAGATGAAAGCAAGTCCCAAAGAAGACAAATCAAAGCAGTATAAGAAAACTACTAAAAACCATAATAAAAAAAGAAAAAAAAAAAAAAAGTATATATATAGAGGCCAACTTTTAAAAAGGGCACATTGTTTACTGAGCAAACTGATACTAAATGATAACATCCAGTCAAGTCTAACAAAACTAATGAGCTATAGAAAAAAGGAACAACAAAAAAAAATAGCTTATATGGCCATACAGGCAAAAAGACAAGGCAGCATTTAAGGAATAAAGGAATCAGATTAGCATCAGACATTTTGAAGGCAGCGTATTTTGCCACAAATGGAGTAAATATGAAAGAAAATGTGAACCAGGGAAGTTATGTGTAATCAAATAGACTTTCAAATAAGAGGTCACAGAAGAATATTTGTGATCTTGCAGAAACTCAGAGAACAAAAATATGTTTGGAGAAAGTTTCTCAAAAGGCCTAGTGGGGTGTTATATAAATATTATTTAGAATTCAGGTAGAAGGTAGATATAATAGTAATTGAATAGTACATAATTGATTTGTGACAATCTATATTTGATAGAATTATTTTAAAATGTGGTGAGTTGGAGGGAATCAGAATACATGGAAAGGTGAATAAATGCACCATTATTCTAGGCTGGAGTTGGTAAACTAGGTCTTGGGACAAATTCAATTGAGTCTCTATTTTTATAAATAAAGTTTTGTTTTAACACAGCCACGTTAAATTGTCTACATATTGTCTATACTTTTTCCATGTTACAAAGGCAAATTTGAGAAAGTGTATAGATTGTATGGCCCATAAAGACAAAATATTTCCAGTATGGACTTTAAAAAACTTGTGGACTCCTTTTGTAGAGGTATTAATTGAGAATATTGAATATTCTCAATATTGTGTTATGTATGTACACACACACACACACACACACACACACACACACATACATGCACACATACTTTGGCTTCCCTGCTGGCTCAGATGGTACAGAATCTGCCTGCAATGCAGGAGACCCAGGTTTGATTCCTGGGTTGGGAAGATCCCCTGGAGAAGAAAATGGCAACCCACTCCAGTATTCTTGCATGGAGAAACCCATGGACAGAGGAGCTTGGCAAGCTATAGTCCATGGGGTTGCAAGAGTCAGACATGACTCAGCAACTAAATTATTACTATACACACACACACACACATATAAGTATGTGTGTGTGTGTGTGTGTGTGTGTGTATATGGTACTCCATGCTTTTTTGATAAATTCCTTTTCTTATTATACATGCAGAATTATTTTCTTTTCTTTCAACTAGGGTCCCAGACTGATAAACAGTTTTCAAAAATCCTTTGCCCTCTATTCATAGTATACTGTAGTATGAACCCCTGGAGGAGTGATTATAAATCAACATAAAGTCAAGGATATTTTGTCCGATCTGTTTCCCATCAGGGAACAGTAATAACATACACTGTAATCTCCACTGACAAGCAACCAACTTAATTTATCTTTTGGAATTACAATTAGAGTTTAAGAGGAGCAGCTGAACAGACATTGAGATAAAGTATACTAAATCCCCAAAGGCAAGTTATCCAGTAATTATGTAACTGGAAGTACAGAACAAATGCTATAGAATTAGCATTGGCCCTGAAATGTAAAGGAACATATGTCTCTGATGTCTCTTCCACATAAAAGCTTCCTGCAGAGGAAAATACGATACAGGAGCCTTCAACTACCAGCAATGAGTATAAGTAATAAGACTTCTGAAATAAATAATTAAAATGAACCAAATCATCTAACTATTCTAATCTTATACAAAATTAGTTGTCTTAGGTTGGCTTCCCCAGGAACAGATTCTGGAAAAGAGGTTTGCATGCAGACAAGTTAATTGGAGAAGAAAGATTTAGAATTGCTCAGAGGGAGGACAATATGATCACAACAGAGGCACCAGTCAGTCAATCCTAGCCCCCAAGCTCCTCAAGGGATTGACTGAATTTCTTGCAGCATTATTCACAACAATCAAGATGTAGAAATAACCTAAATATCGAATAATGGATGAATGGATACATATGGTATAAGCAAACATTGGATATTATTCAGTTTTAAAAAAGAAAGAAATCCTGCCATATGAGACAACGTAGAAGAAACTTAAGACATGCTAAGTTAAACAAGTCCAGCCTCCTCCTTAATAACACTCTCCATAATTCATATCACCAGGATCAATAACCAGGCTTAGAATTGTTTCCTGTCTCCTGATCTCTTAGCCCACAGTGGCTAAGTGGAAGCCATGGCTTAAATTTTAACTTTATTTTTATTGTATTCTCTTGTGGAACCATTTTCTTTCTGAAAATCAGGGCCTCAGACTTTCTACTTCCCATGGTTATGGGAAAAGAAAGCACAAATTCTCCGAAGTCAAGTGGACTTGGATGATAGTAGATTTCTCCTTCTAATTATTTTGGTGTGTGTATATTGCCTTTTATAATGTGTATCATTCAGTGGATGCTAACATGTGATGCAAAGGTCTTTTACACTTTGTGTCCACTTCTATAGGTCCACCAAATTCTGCTTCCACAGCTGGACTTGACCTCAGTCTTCCAATCTTTCCTTTTCTGAGTTTCTGCTTATACAATTTAATTTCTATGATATTCTTTTGACTGTCCAGAGGGTTCAATTCCCTTTGGACTATATTTTAACAGACTTTAGAATAGCTGATTTAGCATCAGGATAAGATAATATAGGGTCTTCCCTGGTGGCTCAGATGGTAAAGAATCCACCTGCAATGCAGGAAACCTGGGTTTGATCCTGGGTTGGGAAGATCCCCTGGAGAAGGGCATGGCAACCCACTCTAGTATTCTTGCCTGGAGAATCCCCATGGACAGAGGAGCCTGTTATGCTACAGTCAATGGGGTCACAAAGGGTTGGACATGACTGAGTGACTAAGCACACATGCACAAAACAACATAGACCACTGGCTGGATTATGTAGCGATAGGACTTTTCCTACAGGTCTTGTGACCAAAATCAGGAATAAATGATGAAGTGGGGTCTTTATGAAACATCATGCTGTGCATCCTTGTCAAGTCTCTGATAGAAAGGAGTGGGCCACTGCTACAGATTCAGAGGGTTCATATGTAAGGGGTTTCAAATCTTTTCAAGTGGAATGACCCACCATGCCATTCCATCTCAGGATCTTGCTTCTGCCAATCAAGGCCTTATGTTTGTGTAGGACATTAGCTAAAAATGAGAATTCACCTTCTCTGAAGCACTTCTACTTTTAAGTGTGGGGTTTTATGATCAACTCTTTCTGCCTTCTGGCTACAAGTAATAAAAGTCTTTTTATATACTGCAAAAGGGGCCTTCTGGGTTTCACAATTAGCTCGCACTTAATTAGTTAATCAGTATCAGCATTGTCTTTCTGATAAGTGCATCAATGTTTATTGTCCTTGCAACCCCTGATGCAGTTGAACCTCTCTAAAGCTACCCATCACTCACCAGTACATTCTCCTTACTTGGTATTCTGTGCAACTTCACCACTTAAAAAAAAAAAAAAAAAACTTTTAACAATTGTATCATGAGATAAGCCAAATTCCTTGTGACACCTACCACCAGTGACAGAATAAGTATTATCAGCTCCCAGTGGATATCAGCTTCAAAATCCCATTTTAGAATCTGTTTCCTTAGACCTTGTCAGGCACCTATCTATTAGGAAGGGTTTTCTGGGAAACAGGTTGTAAGAGGGATGTTTGCCTGCATGGAATTACCTGGAAAGTACTCAAGGGATCAGATACTGTGAGGAAGTAGGGAAAAAAAAGAGGACTAATGAGGCAGAGGCACTGACAGCAATGCAGTTATAATGAAGGTTAGTCAATTCCATAGGAAGCTTGGAGCTCAGATAGCCCTTTAGAGTTGTCCCCAGTTAAGGCATGGGGGCCAGGTCTTTATACATTTAATAACCAAACCAAACATTTTGGTGAATAAGCAGGTTAGGAGAAAAGGATAGAGGAATATTGTCGGGGCTGTTGTGAAATGATTTTGACCACAGCTGAGAAGGCAATGGCACCCCACTCCAGTACTCTTGCCTGGAAAATCCCATGGGCGGAGGAGCCTGGTAGGCTTCAGTCCATGGGGTCGCGATGAGTTGGACACTACTGAGCGACTTCACTTTCACTTTTCATTTTCATGCATTGGAGAAGGAGAAGGCAACTCACTCCAGTGTTCTTGCCTGGAGAATCCCAGGGATGGGGGAGCCTGGTGGGCTGCCGTCTATGGGGTCGCACAGAGTCGGACACGACTGAAGCATATGAGCAGCAAGATTCTAACACAGATTGGTCATCTCTCTCCACCTCTCCTTTATGAGTCCTTTCTCCAAGACTAAATAAATAAGGAGACATGATAAAGTGAAATATACATCCTTTATTCCATGAAAACTCAATGCATGGGCATCCTTTTTTAGTGTTCTTTGATAGGCTTGAAAACTTTTGTATCTAGGAACTTTGGACAGTATCAGGTTTCCTATGTTAGGTAGGAGAAAAGCAAAGATCTTGTCACAGTTGCTGATTTTGGAGAAAAGGGACATAGATTTACATTTTTCTTTCAGTGTTTAAGTTCTTGAACAGTTAATTCTGGTGATTATGAGTATTTCAGAGGTGATTTATACTGTTTACTCTTCTTCCCTTTCCCTCCAGCAGAAAGGAACATTTTAGTAATCAATACATAATATGTCTAAATTTATATACATGTATACTTCATACATAAACTGCATAAAATCTGATAGTTTCACACTGGAAATTAGATGGCCATCAGTTCATTTCAGTCACTCAGTTGTGTCTGACTCTTTGAGGCCCCCATGAACTGCAGCACGTCAGGCTTCCCTGTCCATCACTAACTCCCAGAGCTTGCTCAAACTCATGCCCATTGACTTGGTGATGCCATCCAGCCATCTCATTCTCTGCCATTCCCTTCTCCCTCTGCCTTGAATCTTTCCCAGCATCAAAGTCTTTTCAAATGAGTCAGAACTCAGCATCAGGTGGCCAAAGTATTGGAGTTTCAGCTTCAGCATCAGTCCTTCCAATGAATATTCAGGACTAATTTCCTTTAAGTGTGGCTGGTTGGATCTCCTTGCAGTCCAAGAGACTCTCAGGAGTCTTCTCCAACACCACAGTTCAAAAGCATCAACTCTTCAGTGCTCAGCTTTCTTTATGGTCCCACTCTCACATCCATACATGACTACTGGAAAAACATAGCTTTGACTAGATGGACTTTTGTTGGCTAAGTAATGTCTCTGCTTTTTAATAAGTTGTCTAGGTTGGTCACAGCTTTTCTTCCAAGGTGCAAGCGTCTTTTAATTTCATGTTTGCAGTCACCACCATCTGCAGTGATTTTGGAGCCCAAGAAAATAAATTCTGTCACAGTTTTCATAGTTTTCCCATCTATTTGCCATGAGGTGATGGGACCAGATGCAATGATCTTAGTTTTTTGAATGTTGAGTTTTAAGCTAGCTTTTTCAGTCTCTTCTTTCACTTTCATTTCCTCTTTGCTTTAGTTCCTCTTTGCTTTCTGCCATAAGGGTGGTGTCATCTGCCTATCTGAGGTTATTGATAATTCTCCCAGAAATCTTAATTTCTGCTTGTGCTTCATCCAGCCCAGTATGTTACATGATGTACTCTGCATACTCTGCATATAAGCTAAATAAGCCAGGTAACAATATACAGCCTTGATGTGGTCCTTTCCCTATTTGGAATTAATCTGTTGTTCCATGTCCAGTTCTAACTGTTGCTTCTTGACTGACCTGCATACAGATTTCTCAGGAGGCAGGTCAGCTCATCTGGTATTCCATCTCTTAAAGAATTTTCCAGTTTGTTTTGGTCCGCACAGTCAAAGGCTTTGGCGTAGTTAATAAAGCAGAAATAGATGTTTTTCAGAACTCTCTTGCTTTTTCAATGATCCTGCTGATGTTGGGAATTTGATCTTTGGTTCTTGTGCCTTTTCTAAATCCAGCTTGAACATCTGGAAGTTCTCAGTTAACATACAGTTGAAGCCTGACTTGGAGAATTTTGAGCATTACTTTGCTAGCATGTGTGATGAGTGCAATTGAGCAGTAGTTAGAGCATTCTTTGGCATTGCCTTTCTTTGTGAACAGAATGAAAACTGACATTTTCCAGTCCTGTAGCCACTGCTAAGTTTTCCAAATTTGCTGGCATATTGAGTGCAGCACAGAATGATCCAGAATATTATAATTTAATTTTGCTAGCTAAATTTGTATTTAAACTTTTCACTTAGTTTTAAAGATACTTTAAAATTTGGGGGCAAGGTTATATTTGCTCAAATATGGAAACAATACAAAAATTTAATTTTAATTTTTCTTTATTTTAATTTACACATTTGGTAGTATAGTTATTAGGTAACAGTATACATTTTATCATTTCATAATTTCGATTATCTTGCCAATAATTATATATTACATAAAATATTGATTATGGCAGTATAATTAATAATTACTCAAAATGAATAATTATTTAGATCATTGCCCATGCTTCTGAAAGCTCAAGAGATTTTACCCTACTGGTGAACTAGTTTGTTAGCTGGCCAAAGTCTCATAGTTTCTGTTAGAAGATTCCTGGGTCAGAGACAAAAAGCATTTTGTTACTCATAGCACTGGTGGTAGTCAGAGTATCAGCATTTCTATGGTGGTTGCTCAAGCACCAGTTCCCACAGGGTGATCCAAAGGGCATCTGTGTGTTGCATTAGAAGGAAGGAGCCCTAATCTTAGCACAGGAAATCATAAACAATGAGCGTGAACACTCCTGCCCTTTGCAACACTGTTTAGTAAGTAACTCAATTTTCCAAGGCTATTCTCTACACAAATATTCTTGAAAATAGACTGAAGCAAAGGACAGTCTGTGCTGCTGCTTACAAAATGTGCAGAAAATTAAGAGATTCATGTAAGACCGTCTCCTAATAATTACCATTGAAATTAAAATGCCAATTATGTTAACATCTTGATTCTAACAAATTAATTTTTTCTGGAACAAAACTTGTAAAATGTATGGAAAAAATTTAAAAATCAGTTACACTTAAAAAAAAATTTCTCATTCAAATATTCCCTGCCCATTAGCAGAACATCCAGATGTTTGCAACCATCAAATTCAGTCATCTTTGGTATTTTGCATACCTTCACTCATCCAGAAGCCATAGCTTACATACATCCTTTGCTTTAAATTTCTCTCCTTATAAGATATATATGTTGTGGGAGGGCAATTTTTGGTTTGATTTATAACTTTTAAATATTTAGATACATTGTGTATGAATTTCCAATTGCATTGCTCTTAATATGTCAGTAATAGTTTTGTGTTAATTCAACAC
>SJYV01024021.1:339932-358171 GCA_006410875.1 Neotragus pygmaeus | reverse complement strand
TCAATTCTTCAGCGCTCAGCTTTCTTCACTAGTTCTTAGAGAAAGGCAAATCAAATGTACAATGAGGTATCACCTCACATTGATCACAATGGCCATATTGAAAACCCTACAACAATAAAGTCTGTAGAGGGTGTGGAGAAAAGGGACCCCTCCTACACTCTTGGTGGAACATAAGTCAGTACACCCACTAGGGAGAACATTATGGAGGTTCTTAAACTAAACACAGAAGTATCCAGTGACCCAGCAGTCCCATACCTAAGCATAGATCCAGAGAAAACCAAAAGTTAAAAAGACACCTGCACGCAATGATCATGGCAGCACTAGGTACAATAACCAAGACACAGAAGCAACGTCAGTGTACAAGGACAGATGAATGAAGACAGAAAATGGGGTACATGTGCACAACGCCAATATTACTCAGATGGAAAGAAGGATGAAATAATGCCATTTCCAGTTACCGGGAAGGAACTAGAAATAATCATACTAAGCGAAGTAAGCGAAAGAGAAAGACGAGTATAGGATTTACTTCCTGTGAAATCTACACATGGATACAAATAAACTTCTTTACAAAAGAGAAACAGCTTCACAGACTTAGAAAAGAAACTCATGGTTACCAAAAAAGAAAGGTAGAGGGACAGGGAGTAATTAGCTGGTCCAGATCAATACATACACCTTAAAAGAGATGCTAAAGGGCTCATAATAGTCACAAGTCCAAGAGGGCTGTAAATGACACCTGCCCTCAAGAAATGTCCTGGGGTACATCATTGGCAAAAATATTCTAAACAGGGCCAACTTTGAAGAAGCCAGATTGAAGAGGTAAACTGTTCTTACAAGATGTAAAATAATAATAAAAGCACATGGAAAGATAGTCCAGTAAATACCAAACAAAACTATGAGGTATCACCTCACACTGGTCACAATGGCCATCATCGAAAAGATCTACAAAGAACAATTACTGCATAGAATGTACAGAAAAATAAAATCCTCCCACAGTCTTGGTGGGATGTAAATGGTGAGGCCACGACAGAAAACAGCATGGAGTTTCCTTGAAAAACTAAATGTAGAGGTATCATATGATCCTGTAATCCCATTCCTCAACTTAGGTCCAGAGAAAATCACCATTCAAAATGACACATGCACCTTGATTTTCAGGGCAGCACTATTTACAATAGTCAAGACACAGAATCCACCAAAATGTCCATTGACAGAAAAATGAAGACTACATGGTACATTTAGACACTGGAATGCTGCTCAGCCATGAAACAGAACAAGATAATGATACTGGCAGCAGCCTGGATATACCAAGAAATTATCATACTATACATACTTCTCAGAGAGAAAGGACAAATATCCTAAGATATCACATATAGGTGAAATCTATAAGTTCATACCAATGAACTAATTTACAGAATAGAAACAGACTCATAGACGGAGAAAATCAAATTATGACTATCAAAGGAAAGTTAGAAGGGGCAGATAAATTTAACAGTTTGGGATGAAAATATACATCAAGTTGATAATGAAAAAGGACCTAATGAATAGAACTAAGGACTCTACTGAACAAACTTTAATAACATATATTTTTAAAAAAAGACAGAAAAAGAACAGATATACATCTATGTATAACTGGATCAAATTCACGTACACCTGAAACAAACAAAACATCAGAAATCAACTCTACCCCCAATATAAGATAACAATAAATTACACATTAAATTACACAAACTTGGTCTACAGGAAATCAGACAGTGGTGACTCTATGAATTAGATATATGATATGCTATATTAACATGACACCACCAAAGGTTTTTTCACTCAGCAGAATGCAGAGCAGCGACTCACTCAAAGGTGCCTGACCTCACATGAATGTGACAATTTAAAGAAAAGAAAAAGGACCACAGGTTAATCAGGGCAACACCCTCAATTTAGGTGTCATTTACACCCAAATCTCAGAGTGGAATAGACACACTGAGGTAAAGAGCACATGTGGGGTCTCTGCGTACAGGATCCAGACCCACGTGGATGGGGTGAGACCCACGTGGATGGGGTGAGACCCATATAATCCCCAGACTTTGTACCCAGGGTCACACATCCACAGTCTCCAGGGTGACCCCCCATACCCTGTACCTGGGGTCACAGGTCCACAGTCTCCAGGGTGACCCCCTTTCCCAGACCCTGCACCTGGGGTGGCAAGACCCTTGGTTAGGATACCAGGTCTCTGCTGGTTGGGCCCCTATGGTGGAAACGAGTGAGTTCCTATAACCTCCTGGCTTGGTAGATAGAGGTGTTGGGTCAGTCTCCTTCCGCCACACTTGTTCCAAAGAAGTCTTCCTCTTTTCCCTTCGGTTCTATGTGACAGTAACTGTTCTTCCAGCTGTCATGGTAATGCTGAACACACTGCCTTGGTGCTGGCAGTCTCGGTCTTTTGTTGTCCTGCTGAGGTGCTGTGAGAACACACCAGATGCAGGGCTGGAAGATGAGGGGCAGGTCTGGTCTCTGCTGAGTATGGACAGTTTCCTGGAAGGAGATCACAGCAGCAACCTCACCTGCTGCTCACTGGCTTTTTGCCTGATGCATGTACGCTGCAATCAGTTGCAAAAGTAAACCTGCTCCCTTCTTGCCANAAGATGAGGGGCAGGTCTGGTCTCTGCTGAGTATGGACAGTCTCCTGGAAGGAGATCACAGCAGCAACCTCACCTGCTGCTCACTGGCTTTTTGCCTGATTCATGTACGCTGCAATCAGTTGCAAAAGTAAACCTGCTCCCTTCTTGCCATGCCCGTGCTGGTGAATTAGAATAATGACCAGGTAGCTCACCTGAGGAGTCTCCAGGAGCCCCAGGGATGGGGCAGCTCACAGGGGTAAACGGAATAGGCACAGGCCTGTATAAAATGATACTGTAAAACATTAATTCATAAACACGAATCAAGTGAAGCTCACATGTATTCTTCCCTTTTTCTCAGCTTTGAGTGAATGGTCTCCCTCTGTACATGATTCTGACCCACGCAGGTGGGGTGAGACTCACACAGTCCCCAGACTCCCCCCCAACTGGGGTCACACATTCCCTTGGTCAGGACGCCATGGCTATGGTCGATGTGAGAGTTGGACCATAAAGAAGGCTGAGCACCAAAGAACTGATGCTTTCAAACTGTGGTGCTGGAGGAGACTGTTGAGAGTCCCTTGGACAGCAAGGAGTTCAAACCAATCAATCCTAAAGGAAATCAACTGTGAATATTCATTGGAAGGACAGATGCTGAAGCTAAAGCTCCAATACTTTGACCACCTGATGGGAAAAGCTGAGTCATTGGAAAAGACCCTGATGCTGGGAAAGACTGAAGGCAGGAGAAGGGGACGACAGAGGATGAGCTGCTGGATGGCATCATTGACTCAATGGATAAGAGTTAGAGCAAACACCAGGAGATAGTGGAGGACAGGGAAGCCTGACGGGCTGCAGTCAGTGTGGTCACAAATAGCTGGACACGACTTAAACACTGAAGAACACCAGCCAGGTAGCCTACCTGAGGGGTCTCGATGAGCCCCAGGGGAGGCGAACTTGCCAGAGGGAAAGACTAAGAGCCCTACCTCAGCACCGACCCCGGGGAGGGCCATGGAACCCCACGGCTACCCAGAGAAACCCACCTCAGCCCCAGACCCCGGACATCGAGCACTGACGTTCAGACACAGGCACGGGGTTTTCCAGGACAGAGGCCAGGCCGGGTCTCTACCCAGGTCTCCGTGGCCGACTGCACAGAGAGCCGGTCAGGTGTACATGTTCTCACACGGTCACACGGTCTCACCTAAACATAGTCAGTGCAGACAGGACTTGGAGAGTCCGAATCTGCCGCGTAGACAGAACTTGGTCAGTAGCTTAGAGCTGCACTCCCAGGAGGCACAGGCCGCACACCTGGGGTCTCTCATCGTTGGACAGGGGGCTCACCTGCGTGTGGGAATTAGGACCTTTCTTGAAGAAATCATCACTGGCTCCACACTTCACCCACATCAGGAAATGGAACAAAAGCTTTGTCACTAAACATTTCAATGGGCAAAACAAAACTGTAACCAGGTTCTGCGGACACGTGGTGGTCAGGGCCCAGGGGAAAGCCCGGAACCCCCTGGAGCGCAGCCCAGTGTCAGCCCGGAAGCAGCCCGGCTGCAGCGTCCCAGGCNTTGTCACTAAACATTTCAATGGGCAAAACAAAACTGTAACCAGGTTCTGCGGACACGTGGTGGTCAGGGCCCAGGGGAAAGCCCGGAACCCCCTGGAGCGCAGCCCAGTGTCAGCCCGGAAGCGGCCCGGCTGCAGCGTCCCAGGCTTCCAGCAGGAGGCGCTGCCCCAGTCGCCCAGGCAGGACTGTCCTGTAGGGTCTGGCGGAGACAAGGGGTCCGTCCATCCTCATGGTCAGTTAGGGGTGGAGCACGTTCAGGTCCTGTTTCCCCACAGAGTCGTGAGGAGGGGGCCTGACACCTCCTTGACTCCCGGTCAAGTGACTTCATGCAGGGGTTGACGCCCACAGGGCACCGCACTGAATCCAAGTAGAGAATTCAGGCAGAGGTGGGGCATAGACTCCTCAGAGCAGAGAACCCACGGGGAGCTCCCACCTGTGCCTGCCTGCCCACCTCAGGCCCCAAACCCCCAGCCCATGACCCATTACCACACACACACGCCACACACATATGCACTGAGCACCTACACCGTGCACACAAACAGCACATGTGTGCACGCACAGGCATTGCACACACGGGGGAATAAAATGAATACCCTAAAGCGTGCCTTCCTAAACACAAGTGAAGCTCACATGCATTCTTCCCTTCTTCTGAGCTTTGATAGTTTTCAAAATAACAGGCTTATAAAGTAGTTAATGGTGAATGACTTTTAGTTCATGGGACTTCCTGAAGTTGTTCCACAAATATTAAAGACGTGAGAGATGAATGTAGATATTCCATGTGTCCCTCAACAGAGGAATGGACAAGCAGACCATGGTCCATCCACACGATGAATGCTGTCCAGCCTGAAAGGAGGGCAGTGCTGACACATGCTGCAGCGGGGATGAACCTGGAGGACATTATGCTCAGTGACATAAGCCAGACACGAAGGACAGATGATGTTTGAGTCCACTCATACAAGGCCCCTAGAGCAGTCGGCTCCATATTCACAGAAAGCAGGATGCTGGGTGTCAGGGGCTGAGGGATGGGAAAGGGGACTGAGTGTCTCACGGGGACTGTCTCAGTTTTGCAAGATAGAAGTAATGACTGAACAACAAGATTGCCCACAAGCATGCACTGCGGCAGCATTAACAATAGCTGAGACATGGAAATAGCCAAAATGTGCATGGACAGANAGGGTTACTTGGCTTCTCAGAGCCTCAGCCTCTCAGCCTGCTTGTGGAATGACGGAAGCATGGACTGACTAGTCATTTGCTCAGGACAGGGCAGAAAAGGGTCTCATGGAAATTCCACAGAACACCATCAATGTGGGACTCACAGCCCGTTTCCTGCAGGTCTGTCTTCGGAATCCAGAGAGCAAATGTGGGCGGACTTGCAGCAGAGCCTGGGATGGGCTTGGTTTTGGTGGCTGGTGGAGTGATGCTCTCATCCCCAGGCCCTGCCAGCATTGGCCCTTCAGGCTTTGGGGTGGGGAGCCTGTGGAGTGTGAATCCAGCTGTGCCTGCCAAGCCTAGAGGACTTGGTAAGGAAGCGCTGGTGTGGTCATTGCCCGTACAGAAGCTTCCAAGCCAGGGTCTGCTGGGAACTCTTGTCTTGCACATGGGTTTCAAATCCAGAGCATACTAGCTTCTAGTAGCTGTTTGTTTTCTAGAAACAATGTACTAATATCCAGTATTGCCATTGCCCGTGAAAAAGACATGTCTGATCTGGCTCCAAGTGCTGCTTCTGGATCCCTCCTGACGGGAGGCCCAGCAGTCAGTGTCAGCGAGCCAGACGGTCAGGTGGTGACAGGGGTAGGGGACAGGAGCACACAGTCCAGGCCCACGAGGGGCCATGCTGTCCACAGGCCAGGTGCTGTGGATGAAGGTGCGCCCACTCCACGGGGCACAGACCACCGTCCCCTTACAGACTGTTACCAAGTTAAGTCCTATGGACCCTGCTCGGGCCCTAGCCTGGCCGAGGCTCTCTGCCTCAACAAGGAAGGTTTCCTTTTTCCAAGCAGGTTCAGGAAGGTGATTATGAAACCAAAGCCAAGACAACACAGCGCAGGCTTTACTCAGAGGTCGAAGAACAGCGAAGAAGGCACGTTCACAGCTCAGCTTCTCGCCCTCTGCAGAGAGGGATTTAATTCTCCAGAGTAAAGGAAAGGAGGAGGAGTGAGGCTAACGCTGGGGAGGCAAGTGCATTGGGAAGGGGAGAGGAAGGCCACCTCCTTGTTACCGTTTAGGTTCTTCCTGTCTGGCCACAGTCACCGGTAGATGTGTCACTGAATATGATAGATTAGTTCAGTTCAGTTCAGTCGCTCAGTTGTGTCTGACTCTTTGTGGCCCCACGGACTGCAGCACTCCAGGCCTCCCTGTCCATCGCCAACTCCCAGAATTTACTCAAACTTATGTCCATTGAGCTGGTGATGCCATCCAATCATCTCATCCTCTGTCATCCCCTTCTCCTCCCACCTTCAATCTTTCCCAGAATCAGGGTCTTTTCAAATGAGTCAGCTCTTCACATCAGGTGGCCAAACTATTGGAGTTTCAGCCTCAGCATCAGTCCTTCCAATGAATATTCAGGACTGATTTCCTTTAGAATGCACTGGTTGGATCTCCTTGCAGTCCAAGGGACTTTCAAGAGTCTTCTCCAACACCACAGTTCAAACGCATCAGTTCTTCAGTGCTCAGCTTTCTTTAAAGTCCAACTCTCACATCTGTACATGACCACTGGAAAAACCACAGCCTTGCCTAGACGGACCTTTGTTGGCAAAGTAATGTTTCCGCTTTTTAATATATGATAGATAATACAGTAAAATCAACATACAATGAAACTCAGGGTCTGCTGGAGGTCAGAATCGGTTGCCATCTTGGTCCCAGCTGGCTCCATCTGGTTTTATTTCTTTGTGGCTTCCTTTCTTCTCTCTGGACCCTTTGACTTAAAGACTTCTGTTAACTCTTGCTAAAAGAGGTGCTTGGAGGGTTGTGAGCAAGGACACCCCTATTAAAGTGGGTTCACGGGTTTTGACCAAGGGCTGCAGCAGCTCTGACAGCACAAGGAGGAGGGCTGTGGCCAGATGTGGAGGCGGTCAGCATGTGGTGTGAGGTCAGGGGAGGTTCTCATTGTGTTTACAGGGAAGAGGTCCAATGAGCAATTCTCACAAACACACAGCATTGTAAGAGACAGTGCAGGGAAAGCTCTCAGAGAAGCAACTTCCCGAGAAAATGCTGAACACGTATTTATTGGTAACTTATCTTGTAATCTTTAACTAAGAGCAGTAAAGCAAGACAGAGACCAGAATGCAGGGATTAAGGAGGCTTCCTCCTGGAGTTCCAGAGGTAATCACACAAGAGTCATCAAGAAAGGTCTTTGAAGATAAGGGGGCTTGTTCTGCACGCAGAACAGCATCTAACTAATGCTGACAAGTCAGCCAGAACGTCTAACTTAAGGGTTCGGGAGAGAGATCAGGAAGAGGGAATGAGTAAGATTAAATTCCAGGAGACATTTCTGAGAAAACAGTAAAACATGGGGTTCCCACATGGGTCCAGTCGCAGACTGCCTGCACACCCTGCTACAGAATCCCTGACTTTTCCTGTGGATACTGGGTTGGGGGAGGAGGGATTCAGGCAGCAAGGCAGACATCCAAAGCTCTGGATGCTCGTATGGGAAAACGGGGGCACAGCAACAGGGGCTCAGCCTGCAAAACCCCAGAACCACTCCCAACAGCTGCAGAGCTGCTCCTGGAGTAGCAAGGAGAAGCAGGTCTCCCACCTACTAGACGTGGAAGAAGAGGTGGAATCTGTAGGGCCACTTCACCTAATGGGAGGGAGGCTTTAGATCAGGGCGGGAGCTTCCCACCAGCTGCATGAGCTTCCTGGGGCCGATGGTCAGAACAGAAGCCTGTCCTCTCTCAGTCTCGGACACCAGACATCTGAGATCCAGGTGTCCCAGTGCAGTGCTCTCTCCAGAGGCTCCAGTGGAGAGTCCTTCCTGCCTCTTCCAGCTTCTAGGGTCTCCAGGCACCCCTGGGCTTGCGGGCCCCTCCCTCCCATCTTCGCCTTCACTTGGTGTCTCCTCTGTGTCTCTCTCTGTCTTGTCGAGGAAGGAGCCTTGCTCTCATGGTCCTGCCTCAGTGACCTGGGGATGGTGGTGGAGGTTGGGGTGCAGCAGCCCCAGGGTCTGTTCTGACAGATGCTCTCTTTCTGAAGACAAGTCTCCCCTCACTCCTCTATTGTCCCTAGAGACTCAGGAGCCCACAGCATGGGGTACCTCCAGCACCAGGACCCACCCTAGGGAATTTCTCAGAAGCAGGGACCAGGCCTGGGGACTGAGGGGAGGAGGGAGCTGGTCTCTTTGTGATTCACCAAGGGGGCTAGGATGCCTCCTACCCAGGAGGGCCTTGGACTCAGCTAACTACCACCTGCAATCTCCTGCCCCTCCCTGGTAGAGGGCCCCACGACACACTCCCCCCACTTGCTTCTGACCCCACCTACAGAGTCAGGGATCCAGAGACCCCCCTCCTCGGCCTCTTTTTACGTGGAGGCTCCCAGAAGTCCCTGATGCTGTTATACTCAAGGTGAGTTACGGTGAAGGGTGAAGATTAAACTCAGTGAGCACAGAGCTGAGCACAGGCTCAGCAGTTGTGGCTTGTGGGCTCTGAAACACGGGCTTCTCTATAGTTGTGGCATGTGGGCTCAGTTGCCCCGAGGCATGTGGGACCCTAGTTCCCCAACCAGGGTGGGAAACCTCATCCCCAGCCTTGGAAGGCAGATTCTCAACCACTGGGCTACCAGGGAAGTCCCTAAACTGTCATTTAAAAAATTTCTTTCTGTTCAGCTTAAGTGACTCCCACTATGGTCTTCCAGCTCACCATCCATTCCACTGTGTCATCTAATCCGCTACTGTTTTGAGTGCATTAGTGATTTCATTCTTCAGCTCCATTGGCTTCTTCTTAATATTGTCTCTGTTAAACTTCTGTATTCACCCAGCCTTCTCCAAAGATCACTGGCCATCTTTATGTGAGATTCACTGGGTGGACTGTCATCTCCACTTCACTTAGATCTTATTTTATCTTGTTCCATTGTTTGGAAAACATTCCTTTGCGGCCTCATCTTGCCTAAATCTCTGTGCTTATTTGTATGTTATGCAGGTTGCTCATGCTTCCCTGTTATGGAGAAGCGGCCTCATACAGAAGAGACTCTATGGGGCCCGACAACACACTCCCGTCTGGTCACCAGTAATGGAGCTTTATGTTCTATGGGAACTCTATGTGGGCAGATTATTGTGGGCACCCCAGTAGGCAGGACTTGGCCTTGGCCTGGGTGGCTCCTGGGGATTGAACCCATGCCCTTCACCCTGTGGAGTTTCAACCACTGGATCACCAGGGAATTCCTTAAAGTACTACTTTTAAGCAAAAACACAAGGGGACAAAGATATTGGGTGTACATGCAGAAGAAGTCTGGGGTGGCAGCCAGTGGGGGTATATAGGGGTGAAATAACAGACCTCAAACCCTCAAAACAAGATCACAGGAAAGTTCACACAAGGTCAGGCACCGGGCATCACTGTGAACCTTGATTTTTGGACAAATGGACATATGGATGAGTCGGGAGCACTTGGGAGAAGAAACAAAATAGCATAGAAATCAGCTACTCCCAGAGACACAAGTCAGTTGATCCCTTTTTCTTCTTCAATCCAGGACATTAAAAATGATCTATTAGTACCCTTTCTCTTTAACTCGGAGCCTACATGTAACTTCTCCCTTCAGTCTCTTTGATTCATAATTTCACTCCTCAGTACCTACAGAAATATTTACTCATGTACAAAAACACATCTAAAGGTACTCATTCACTCTGCACTTTAAATAGTGAAAAAATGGAAATGCCCTAAATATTTACCAATATGGGAATGGAAAAAATATAGTATATCTATTTATGGAGTAAATGTAACAATTCAAAAGAATGTTTTCCATCTACATACAGACTTGGAAACTTTCCTAAGACACTATGTGTGTAGTAGAATTCATGATGTAAAAATTATTCATATCTGTGAATATGCATGCCAATGCCTAGAATAAGGCCTAGAGGGATCAATACATTTTACTACTCTGAATAGGGTCCCCCTAAAATTCCCACCCACCTGGAACCTCAGAATGATGAAATTAGCCAAGTGAAGGCAAGGTCATGCTACACTGGGATGGCCCCTACCCCCTGGCTGGTGTCCTCGACTATCGCACGTAGGGAAGACAGCGCATGAAGGTGGATGTGGAGGCCAGACGGCCTCAGGTCCACGCCGGGGACGAAGGCAGGGCTGGCACGACCAGGTGCCAGAAGAAAGGCAGGACAGACTCTCCTTCACAGCCTCCTGGAGAAACCAACCCTGTGACACCTTGATTTCAAACCCCAGCCTCCAGACTGCAAGGAAAAAACACAGCTTCTGTGGCTTTCAGCCATGTGCTTTATGATAGCTTGTGATGGTAGAGATAAGAATATACACACACCTGTTTAGCAACGGTTAGCACTGCAGAAGAGGATCTGTTCGTGACTACACTGTGTGGCTATTATACGGTGAGAATTTACTCTCGCATGGCTAAATTCTTGCCAATAAAAAGAATAAATCACCCTCATTTCATGTTGGAGGTTTCAGCTCTGCCACTTACAAAATAGGAAATCTCGAACAAGTCGTTAAATACGTGAATGAGTGAGTCACTTCCTTTGTTGGTGAGGGGTGTCCACACGTTTCTTCCCAGGTTGGTGCAGTTTCCCTTCCCTGGACACCCCATGATTCACGTTCTTCCTCTGACATGGCTCCAGGGACCATGCATGCCTGTCCACCCATGCTGCCAACCTGTCTCTGAACCCACGTCACCAGCAAACCCATTTTACCGAAACACCACTAAGTGTTCCTTTCCTTTTTGAACACTTTCCAAAAAAATAAAGAAAGAAAGAAAGAAAGAAATCCTCATGAAGTTAGACCCAAACTTCTGAGCCTGGATCAAGGTCAACGTGGTGAGCCCCACCTCCCTTCCATCTGGGTGTGTGGAAGGTCTTTGAACCCTGAATCATGCCACTGGGTCTGCTTCTCCCTGTAAACAAACTGTCCTCATTCTCAGCCCCCTTCCAGCCTTCAGGCTTCTCTTGTGGGCGCACAGCAGAAGCATTTTCACTTATTTTCCTTTGAATTCCTGTAGCATAAATCCTCAGTATCATGTATTTTAATCAACCGCCATTAAATTAAAAAGTTCTTTTTGAGAGAAAGAATTGTATTCATTACTGTGTCTGGCATACCATTTCACAGAGTGGGTGATCAGTACATATTTATCAAATAAATGAATAACAATTACAAAGCACTTGAGTTTCATGTAATTGATACACATTAAAAATTTTTTAATTTTTGGCTGTGCTGGGTCTTTGTGCCGTGAGAGCTTTTTTCTCGTTGTGGCGAGCGGGGGTTACCATCTAGCTGTGGTGCACAGGCTTTTCACTGCAGTGGCTTCTCCTGTTTCGGAACACAGGCTCTAGGGCACGTGAGCTCCATCCTTGTGGCTCCTGGGCTCTAAGCATAGGCTCCGTAGTTGTGGTGCACAGGCTTAGTTGCTTCACAGCATGTGGGATCTTCCCAGATCAGGGATCAAACCCATGTCTCCTGCACTGACAGGTGGATTCTTTACCAATGAGCCACTAGAGAAGCCTTCAAAGTTTTTAAAATTATAAACAGAAATGATATACAATCAGTACCTACCAGTATGGTCACATTAGCTGTAGAATATTGAAATAATTCCTGACCACAGCCCTTTGGTACCCAACTGCCTCCTGCTACCAGCACTAGCCTGGTCTCTCCTCCCCTGGGAGCACCCGGACTCTGCAGCTACCAGCTAAAGGATCTCTGCCTTGTGCAGCAGGAGCAATCCAGACCTGATCCAGCCTCGAGTCCACCAGTGGCGCCCATTCTGACCGATTCAGACCTGAATAGTGTCACTGCTAAATATTTCAATAATCACCACCGATTATAAATAAAATGTAAACAGTTTGAAAATGTTGCCTCTCCTCACTGCAGAGTTTCTTACAAGACTCTGCAGAGACAGGAACAGAAAAGGAAGATGATACTCTGTAGGTCTCTGACAGTGTAGGGAACATCCGTTAGGACTCAGTCTTCATGTAAAACAGGAGATAGGCAGTCTCCCGCCTAGAATGAAAAAAGTGCAAGGGCATCACTGAGACGAAACATTCAGAGTTCATCACTACATTATTACTTCATGCTAGAACACCCATCAGAATACTTCCCGGGTTACTGGATCAGGTCTTCCTCTATCTATCAGCTCAGAGCAGACAAAACTGGGGACCTGGGTAAATAACTATTAGCTAACATCTCAAGCAGGGGTTGACAAACTATGAGCCCATGAACTTAAGTAAATGTAACAGGAACAAAGCCACATATGCTCACTCATGTACCACCGGTGGCTGCTTTGGTGTTGCAGAAGCAGAGCCAAGGAGCCGAGACACAGATTGTGTATCCCAGAAACTGAAACAATCGCTCTCTGGCCTTTGACAGAAAAAGTCTGCCAAACCCTGATCTAAATAACGGGGGATCACTGACAACCAAAAGGTGACCAAGTGTGTATCTAAGAGTGTATCTAAGGGAGATGCTTAGAAGAAAAGGAGAAGAGGAAAAGTAGCAGGTTGCGGGGGGTGGGAGGGGGCAGGATTTCAAACACAAATTTCACCCAATTTATCAGTTTCCAAGTGAAGACCTACTCGTGTGGCTGGGGCCACGTCCCACACCACGTTTAGTGTGCAATGTCACCTCCAACCCAGAAGCTCTGCAGAAAACACTTGTAAAGTCTCTGCTTTATCTCTGCCAAGCTTTTTCCTCTCCAGCCTCCCCTCTGTGTAGTTACTGATTTTCAACAATATATTTACTGTTCTTGGCTAAATTCAAGCCTCCGTACCACACAACGGAGAAGGACAAGAGTGATCCTTGCCTCCGAAGAGTTCATGGTCAACGTGAAAGAATGTTATGCAGGTGAACAATGACCGAGCAGCGTGGTCCTGGCTGTGAGGAGGTGAGCACATGACAGAAAGCACCTGAGAGGCTCCTGCAAACCTGCCTGGATGGTGCTGGTCCCACGGCATTACAGGGCAGGCAGGCATGAGCAGAAGCATGGAAGCATGAAGGTGGTTTGCCTCGGGCACAAACTCGGGGAAGGGACAACACATGCAAAGCCAGGGATGGTGTGATGTTTGGGAGCCTCAGACACTTTAGCACTGCTGGGTCTAAACTGCAAGAGGAGGACTTCCCTGGCAGTGCAGCGGTTAAGACTCCACCTGCCAGTGCAGGGGACACGGGTTCCATCTCTGATCTGGGAAGGCTCCGTGTGCCGTGGAGCAGCTAAGCCTGTGCACTACACCTGCTGAGTCTGCATGCTCTGGAGCCTGTCCTCCGCAACGGAAGAACCCACCACAGTCAGAAGCTTGCACACCTGCAACAAAGAGCCCCTGCTCGCCACAACTAGAGAAAGCAACGAAGACACAGCACTCACAAAAACTTTTTTAATTAATTTAAAAATACATATGTAATTTCAAACCTTTATCTATGAAAAAAATTTAAAAACTAAACTAGGAGAGGAGCAGTGCAGTGGATGGGGCTGAAAAACAAGGCTGAGCATACTCTCTGGGCCTCCAAAGGTGAGTGGCAGCCCTTTCCTACAGCAGTAGATGCCCTGAGTGAGCTGGGCATCCCAGTGCCCTGGGATGGGACCCACCACCCAGCCCTCCTCACCAGCGGTAGCTGTGATTTCCATAGGTACACTGGACGTCTTTCCAGGACACCTGCAAGGACAAAGACAAACCAGGTTAAGGGGCCAGAGTGATGGTGCTGCCAGCTGCCCTCGCTCCCCTAGACAGACCAGTCTGACTGCTCCCAGGCCCGACCACCCAGTGACAGGCGCTCGGCACACCGAGTCCCGAGTGCATTGTCTACACTTGGTTATGCCGGGCCCAGATTTTGTAACTCTTTCTAGAGCTTCTTGCCTTCATAGGTTAGCCCATAGCACAAGCTTGCAGGGCCCTGAGCCGAGAATTCCAGAAACCGGGATGCTAAGCTAAGCAGACAGTAGCAGAGCTGTGAACCAGATGTGGCACCATGCAGTAAAGGNTCCTACAGCAGTAGATGCCCTGAGTGAGCTGGGCATCCCAGTGCCCTGGGATGGGACCCACCACCCAGCCCTCCTCACCAGCGGTAGCTGTGATTTCCATAGGTACACTGGACGTCTTTCCAGGACACCTGCAAGGACAAAGACAAACCAGGTTAAGGGGCCAGAGTGATGGTGCTGCCAGCTGCCCTCGCTCCCCTAGACAGACCAGTCTGACTGCTCCCAGGCCCGACCACCCAGTGACAGGCGCTCGGCACACCGAGTCCCGAGTGCATTGTCTACACTTGGTTATGCCGGGCCCAGATTTTGTAACTCTTTCTAGAGCTTCTTGCCTTCATAGGTTAGCCCATAGCACAAGCTTGCAGGGCCCTGAGCCGAGAATTCCAGAAACCGGGATGCTAAGCTAAGCAGACAGTAGCAGAGCTGTGAACCAGATGTGGCACCATGCAGTAAAGGACTTCAAATTTCACAAAGGTGCCCCTGCCACAGAAAACAGGACCTCAGTGTGTCTGGATCACAGTGGCCTTCCAGTCCTGGCTCAGAACCCATTAGAGATGGAGAACCCAGGGCAAGAAGCAGTTTGGGAGGACGCTTCTCACCCAACAAACATTGGAGTCGTTGAAGCAGAACCATTCTCCATCTTCAGAACTCCGGATGTAGGCACAGTAGTGACCATAGTCAGCATTCCCCACGTGGGCGATCACAGCAAAGAGCTCATAGTGCCCTCCACGCTGAAGGACACAAGGATAAAGGGACCCCCATCACACCTCTTCTGACCCTCTGCTTCTCAGTGCCTTTCTGCCAGGCACTGGTGCACCCACGGCCCCAGAAGACCATCTCGGACCACAAGATGCTCATACCTAAGTACAGCACAGCTGTGAAGCGAAGTTTCACATCAGGTTTACAGATAAATCTGGGAACCAGTCTCTACCCCAAAACAAGAAGGAATGAGCGGTTGAGGAAAGCTCCCCAGAGACAATGTGCTTAAACTGACCCTGATCTGTGGAGGTCCAGCAGCACACCCTGGGGGATGGTGGTGGGGGATGGGGTTGAGGGATGGGGCAGGGGTGCAGGGAGCCACTGAGGCCAAGTCAGGAGTCAAAACATCCCAGCAGTGGCAGCCTTGGAAGGCTCTGTGCAGGGGAGCAGCATCATCAGATTTGTGTTTGAGAACACCAAAGTGAAGGGATATGAAAATGGCTTGAGAGTCCAAGTGAGGCAGAGTCACAGCTGAGAGCAGAAGAAATGGTGAGAGACTGACCACCTGCAAGAAGCACCGCGAAATGACAACAAGCATTATAAACATGATACTTACCAGCTAACTTCCAGCATTTGGCTAAGTCTTCACATACATTACTTTTTTTTAATCCCCAAAGTGAACTAATATTTTATTTTTCCATGATTTAAATACAATATTTCTTGGGAGCTCAGCTGGTAAAGAATCTACCTGCAATGCAGGAGACCCCAGTTTCTGGGTCAGGAAGATCTCCTGGAGAAGGGAACAGCTACCCACTCCAGTATTCTTGCCAGTGTCGCAAAGAGTCAGACACAACTGAGCAACTTTCACTTTCAAATACAATATTCTTCTACATATTACATCATAAAGCACCCTCAAAGAAAAAAATTACTTTGCATTGTGAATTAAATGTTTCTTATTTCTCCTGACCAATTAAAGAGTCATATCTAGATGCTGAGTCTATAATTTTTTTCTTTAGAAACCTACGGTTCATATGCTGTAAGAAAAATAATGAGCATAAATATATAATTTATGTGCTATAATATTAATAGCATACTGGAACTGTTATACGATAGGTGACAGACAAATGTATATATAAATATAAAATTTGAAAAGTGACTATTTCCATTAGCAACACACTCAAATATTTTATGACATAGTTGCTCAAGTGAACTACTTCAAAACAAGCTTAAACGTTATTATTCTGGTTCTTTGTTAGATTTGTATTATTTATTGCTTTGCTAAAAGTTACAGCTTTTTATGATTTAGCATTCTCGTGATGACAATTTTATTAACTGCAGACATACTCACACACCTACGCTGTATATTAAAAAATATGCCTAAATATGTCTAACCACTGAGAGAAAACTGTCTTCACACCTTTCAAGAGAAGTGTTAAGAATCAGAAGAAGGAAATACTTTGCACTTCGCTTAATAATACATCTTCAGGGACTTCCCTGGTGGCACAGTGGATAAGAATCCAACTGTCGATGCAAGGGACACAGGTTTGATCCCTGGTCTGGGAAGAGTCCACATGCTGCAGATCTAACCCGCAAGCCACAACTACTGAGCCCAGGAGCTGTAATTACTGAAGCCACGCATCTAGAGCCTGTGCTCCACAACAAGAGAAGCCACCACAATGAGAAGCCCACTCACCACAATCAAGAGTAGCCCCTGATCTCCACAACTACAGAAAGCCAGTACAAAGCAACAAAGACCCATTACAGTCAAAATAAATTAAAAAAAATTTTTAAAGATGCTATGGGGACTTCCCTGGAGGTCCACTGTTTAAACTAATAATACATCTTCAGAACAAGACATTCAAGGCTCATAAGACAATATAGTATGCCTTCATCTAAGATGATGCATTCTGAAATGGATTTTGCATCTGATGAGAGCTAATGACTAAATAGGATTCTATGTTTAGAGATAAATGTGATTCATACGCACTATTTCATTTAATATCCACAGCGAACCTGTACACAGGGTGTTGGCATCAATCCCATTTTGCAGACGTGGAATCTGAGCTCAGGGAGTAGAGTAACTCACGTCAGATTCAGAGCTCATCAAGAGGTGGGACCTCCACCCAAGCCTGCCTGGCTCTGAAGCGCCAGCTTTTGACTCCAGTACTGAGGAAGTGGGGGACAGATTTGTGCAAAGTCAAGGAAAAACAGTAAATCACTCTGCAACTGATGGATATGGTGGGAAAGAGTAAGTAGGGGGCACTGCAAGGATGAACCCCAGATTCTTGGCTTGGAAATTAGGAAGACGTTGGTGCTATAAAGTTACACATGGAACCGAGGTGTCTGGGGATGAAGACAGCGAGTTTCTCAGGACTCAGCCAGAGGTGGACACCCTGGTTTGGGGATCAAGAGTGAGACCTGGGTAGGGGACAGGGACTCGGAAGTCCTCAGTTTCAGATGATCGAAACCATAAGAACTAATGAGAAGACATTTAAATAATGGGAAGAAAAAGGAATGCGATGAAAACTAAATACCAATAAAAATGGGCAGGAAAGGATCCAGAAGCAGAGAAAGAAGCCCCAGGAGAGAGACTTGGAGGAGACAGATTTGAAGCAGAGCAGAATCAGTAAGACAGCATCACAGTAAGGGAAAGACCAGCACAGTCACCAGGTTTGGAGAAATTAACCCTGCTCCCTTTGGTCCCAGAAAGGCTAGGTAGAAGACGATTCTCTGTGAAAAGGGAACAGTGGTGAGAGTTTTCATTTTGAGCAAGATCTCCACAAGAGACAGGAAAATTGTACTATTCTTCTCTATACAGTCAAATAATGTCCCTTACCTGAGACTCTGAAATGGGATTATGAAGGGGACAGGATGAAGGTGGTGCAAACTGGGAAATGAAAATATCTTCTGCCTATTAATAAACAAGAAATGTCACAGCCACCAGCGATTTCTGGCCTCCAAATGTGAATGAGGGCTCCCCAAAACTGAGGTCCAGAAGATGCTGCCACCCCACAGTGAGAGAAATACTGGGATGGATGAAGTACAAGCTGGAATCAAGGATGCTGGGAAAAATATCAATAACTTCAGATATGCAGATGACACCACCCTTATGGCAGAAAGTGAAGAACTAAAGAGTCTCTTGATGAAAGTGAAAGAGGAGAGTGAAAAAGATGGATTAAAGCTCAACATACAGAAAACTAAGATCATTGAATTTGGTCCCATCATTTCATGGCAAATAGATGGGG
>SJYV01024021.1:298881-339298 GCA_006410875.1 Neotragus pygmaeus | reverse complement strand
GCCCAGAGGCTTGCACCCACACACAGAATGCCAAACTCCTTAGCTTCATACCTGACCTTTGATGTTCAGACTTCCTGCCCCCTCCATTGCAAACTTGTATATAGCCTGACTCCCTGGTGGCTCAGATGATAAAGCATCTGCCTGCAATGTAGGAGATCTGAGTTCAATCCCTGGGTTACGAAGATCCCCTGGAGAAGGAAATGGCAACCCACTCCAGTACTCTTGCTTGGAAAATTCCAGGGGTGGAGGAGCCTGGTAAGCTACAGTCCATGGGGTTGCAAAGAGTCGGACACAACTGAGCAACCTCACTGGCTCACTGCCCTCCTGCCTTCTTGGAGCAGTTTTCTCAGAGCTACTGAGATACTGTCTCTGGGACTCTGAGTCCTAAACATTCCCACCAAATAAAACAACTCTCTTCTTTCAGGTTGTAACTATATTTTTTAGTTGACAAAATGAAGCTTGGGAAGGCTCAAATCATTCTCTGTTTTCACGTGAGGACATTACTTTGGGTTTTTAGCATTACACTGGGGCAAACTCTGGATGGAACTATCAGTTTACAGGAAATACAAGGAGAGAGGAAAGTGACAAACAAGACCACCATCCAATTCTGGGTGTACACAAAACCCTTCAAACAAATGCATCTCAAGGAAAAGAAAAGGAGAGAGAACAACAAAGAAATAGAACCTACTGAAGAAAAAAAGGCCAAGGGAGGGAGGGAGCAAACCGAGGCAAACGCAAGCATAGACCTTATGTGGATCTAGATTCAAACACAGCAAACAACTCACAGGACAGTCAAGGATATCCACATACCAACTGGATATTAGAGGATATTACATAATCATGAGATGGAACTGGGCATGTTTGGAAAAAGTGTGCTTCTTCTTTAGAGAGACAGGTGCTGTGCGCTTAGGCGCTCAGTCATGTCCGACTCTTAAGAGACCTCATGGACTGTAGCCTGCCAGGATCCTCGGAACATGGGGATTCTCCAGGCAAGAATACTGCAGTGGGTGGTCATGCCCTCCTCCAGGGGATCTTCCTGACCCAGGGACTGAACCCAGGTCTCCAGCATTGAAGGTGGACACTTTACTGTCTGAGCCACCAAGGAAGCCCTAGAGAGCAAAGGACATGCATGGCATCTGAGATTTGCTTCAAAATAACCCAGTAGAGGTTTAGAGAAGGAAGAGGATGGGATGCAAGTAAAGAAAGACTGGTTGTGAGTCTGCACAACTGTTTACGCTGTTGGTAGATAGGGAGACATTATATAATTCCTCACACATCTTTTCAAGGTAAAAGAATTTTAAGATTCTTCATTAGGTAGGCCGTGCAAGTGGAAATAAGGAAACTAGAAGGAAAGAACAGAATCCTATGCTCCAAACAGGGAAGGAAACCCTGTTATAATAGGAGCCATTCAAACACATGGTCAGACCTCAATTTTCAAAAAAAAAACACAAACCCATAGTTCTAGAGCATGGACAGTAAACAGCCCAGTGGAACAAAACAGACAGTCCAAAAACTGACCCAGGTATACACGGCAATAAATGCAGGACTTTAAACCTATGGAGAAAGAGACATTTATGTCACGTTTCTCAGAATCTCCCGACAACTTACTAGCTCAAGACAACTGGATCCAACTTTACTCTGAATCAATTTGGCCCCAAGTGCTGGCTGCTTTCTTATCCCCAAGGTGAGTGTAATCTGTCAGGAGAAGGAAGCAAGGCTGGTGCTGCTTAGCACCCAGGATGCGGGTCACCTGTGGCACACCTTATGTAAAAGGAATGTTCTGAAGTACAGTTCCTTCCGTCAGTGCTGGGAGATAGCGGAGCACAAATCCAGCCACTAGAAACAAAGTCTTCTGAGTCTTAACAGAAACGCAGCTGCCAACAGCAACGCTGGTGGGAATGTGAAGCTAACAGCCCCATGGCTGTTACTCGAGAAGACTCTAAACTCCTTATTTGAAAGATCAGTGTTTCTTGAATGTGTGACTATGTTTCCACGAATCACACTGAGCGTTGGTGAGTGTTCCTCCCTGTGCGTTCTGAGCTCAGCCACAGAGGAGAGAATGACGCCCCAAACCCAAAACGCATCTCTGGTGTGTGTGATGCTGGGCAGCTCAGAGGAAGAAGACAGACAAAGGACGTGGTGCCTGATAGGGGTGGGGAGGGAGACAGACAAAAGACATGGGCTCTGATGAGGCCAGGGTGTGTGTGTGGCGGAGGGGTGGGGGTGTGTGCATGTGCGTGTGTAAGGCACACAAGGGCCCTCACCTGCTCCTCAGCACTGCAGGGCTCTCCCTGTGTCTCAAGGAGCTTGGTTAGATCCAGACTCTGGGGGAAATACAATGAGTGGCAGACTTTTTCTGCCCGCAGGTTTCTGATGGAGAATCTCATGAGGTGGATGGTCAGTGTTTGGGGCAGGTGGGTCAGCGTCAAGACCTGGAAAAAAACACAGTCACCATGGAGATGAGTCCCAGGCACTTGAAACAGGTCAATTCCAAGAAGCACCAGGGCCAACGGGATGTTCTTCCTCCCCAAAAAGAAGGGAGTGGAACAGCACCCCTCCTCGGAATCTGCTGGGTCTCCCACAGAAGGCTTGAGCAGCCCACGGCTCCACAGGGATCTGTAGGGGACTGCGGAGTCTGCTCCCTGAGCCCAGGCAAGGGTGGGCCTGAGTGTGGCTCTTGGGCCCTCCCCACCCCCACAGTGATGGGGCCCCAGGAGCGCATCCACAGCTCTGGGCATTAGAAGCCCCAGGATCCTGGACCCAGACAGGCAGATTTCCTCCTTCAGCGTGCCCCCTCCCCAAGGGCCTCCACCCCCGACCCCACGGTCCAGGAAAGCCTCTGATCAGCAGCGAGTACCTGCTTCCAGCGAGTCTTCCTTCCACAGTTCCCACAGAAGCACTTGTCTGTGCTGGACAGCTCCTGGGGCTGGAAGAAACAGTGCAGGGCGTCCTCCTGCCCCAGAAAGCAGGGAAAGCCAGGGTTACCCCACCTGGGGTCACCCCTCTCCCCACAGATGAGGGTTCTCCCCAAGTCCCCCTGTCATCAGCCCGCATGGTGCACGTGCCAGGATCTCAGAGAGGATCTACTTGTTGAGGAGCAGGAAGGACAAGGGGAGCAGGAAGAGAGACTTATTTTTCCTGCAAATCAAAGGAGAACTTAGCCAGACCCATACTTAGGAAACGGAAATTAGTTTTTAAAAGCCAAGGGTGCATTAAAGAAGCAAGGAAGCGCTGGCAACATTGGGCTGCAGGGAATTGCAAACTCCCCAGGAGGAATCTCACCAGCGTTTTCAGGGGCTTCCAGTGCATATCAAAGACAGACAGAGGGAGGGCCAGCAGGCTGCTGTTTCTGCCCGTCTCTGAGGTACATTCAAGACAGGCCAAGGACTCCTTCAAGTGGATGGTGTAGAGGGCTTGCAGCCTTGCCACCTGCAAGGTGGGGCGGAGGGGTAGGGGGCAGGAGGAAGAGAGGCAGAGAGAGCCCGAGTGAGCAGGTCAGCCACGTCCAGAGCTGGAGGTGCCACACAGAGCTCCAGAAACAGCAGCTGCCCCGGCCCCTGCTCACTAAGGTGCAGAGAAATCACAGTGGCCACCCTGCACACCTGCGGTGAGCATCTACACGTTTCCTCTTGGTTTCCGTGTGCACAAGGACAGCACCCTCCCTTTCTGAGCTCTCCATTCTAGGACTTACCAAGTCCACATCTGTGATCTGGTCCTTGATCAGGTTCCAGACTGTGAGGTAGAGCTGGGCAGCGTCGTGCTGGACAAACACTGGCCAAAGAGAAAAGCAACTCCCAGGGTAAGGGCCCAGGATGGCGGTCATGTCCTCCTGCCCCAGCTGCCAGACTAAGTATTCATACCTGTTAACACCATTTCCTTTGTGATACTTATCCCAGTTTGTACTCAGTGTTTGGGGGTTTTATTTTGTTTTGGCTTGTCTCTCCTCTCAACTGTCAACTCCATGGAGACAAAGACTCTGTCAGTCTAATTCCCTTGCCAACTCAATAACCAGCACATAATCGGTGAGCATTACTTATTGGATCATCCACCTAGGGATCGAACCGGGGTTATCCTGCTTTGCAGGCAGATTCTTTACCATCTGAGTCACCCGGAAAGCCCAGCTGAATGGTTAATCAATCCAAATTCCAAGCTAATAATCCCCAAACAGGGATTAACAGGCTAGTAGCAGGTTGAACTGACGCTGTCTCCAGAGAATTACTTTCAGCAGGCTGCCCTCCCCAGAGCCAACATAGGACATGAAGAGGGTCAAGTCACTTTGACAGGCAGAGACGTCCTGCCTCATCTGCCCATTCCAGAACCAGGAGTCCCAATTCATCTGAGAAATACCGGGGCCCTGCCCAACCTATAATTTCCTTCACTCCTGCTACATGCAGTTACTGTGCAAGCCAGAGAAAGTTCCTGTCCCCAGGAAACCGACATTCTAGCAGAAGGTGAGTATCCATGTACTCGCATCTATGGACTCACAATTTAGAGAAGACTTCCCCAGGCGTACAAACTGTTAGGAAAACTAGAGAAACATGAGTTATACCTGGGGCAGCAGAGAGAGGGTCTCTCTAAACCCACTCCTCCACAAAAGCAACGAAGCCAAGAATTTACAAAAATCTTAGGAATTCAAGAAAAATCGTAGAGCAGGAACTGCAGCTTCCTCAACTTGGCTGGTTCCCACACCTTCTTCAATGCTCTGCAGAAGCTTTGAAAACAGGAAGCCTTGCAGTTGCTAGAGGCGACAGGCTGGGGCTGGACTGGGCACCTAGGAAAGCCCTGGCCAAGAGCATTCCCACGATCTGACCTGTTTGCAGCAGCTCCAGGGAAAAGCCCATTTAAAGGAGGTTGCTGTTATTTAACCTGACTCAGAGCTGAAAGCCTGTAGTATTCCCAGGGCATCTGTGGAAAATGCTTAGCGACAATAAACAGTGCAGTTGGACACGAATGAGCAACTTCCCTGTCACTTTTCACTTTCATGCATTGGAGAAGGAAATGGCAACCCATTCCAGTACTCTTGCCTGGAGAATCCCAGGGACAGAGGAGCCTAGTGGGCTGCCATCTATGGGGTCACACAGAGTCGGACACGACTGAAGCGACTTAGCAGCAACAGCAAGGCAACCATGCCAGCTGAGGAAAGAAAAGCCTGGCCAGAAACTCAAAGGAAAGATCTTAAAGGGAATTAAATGTTCACTGCACACTTTCAAAGTGAAAGTGAAGTCACTCAGTCATGTCCGACTCTTTGCAACCCCATGGTCTGTAGCCTACCAGGCTCCTCTGTCCATGGGATTTTCCAGGCAAGAGTACTGGAGTGGACTGCAGTTTCCTTCTCCAGGGGATCTTTCCAACCCAGGGATCGAACCCACATCTCCTGCACTGCAGATAGACGCTTTACGGTCTGAGCCACTGGGGAAGCCCTCACACTTTCGAAGGCTCTGACATATTCCTGGTGATCTGGAAGGTCAATTTCACACCCAGGACCCGAAAGGACCCCGGTCTCTTCCATCTGACTGATTTTAAGATTCTGTGCAAGTATGAAATGAAGGCTCAAAGCGTCATAAACTGCCTGGGCTTTGAAGATGCACCCAATCAACACACAGGGGCCCTTGGCAAAGACTAGAAGACTTGTTAGTGCAAAGCCTTTAAAGAAATTTCTAGCCAATCACTACCTGACACTTAGCTAACCACATAAAAACTCCAATGGCCACATACTACAGGGAATATAAACGTTACGGAATTAGTTTTGGAAAGACTAAACGAACAGCCACAGTGAAA
Organism: Neotragus pygmaeus; assembly: GCA_006410875.1. NCBI lineage: Eukaryota > Metazoa > Chordata > Mammalia > Artiodactyla > Bovidae > Neotragus > Neotragus pygmaeus. The sequence goes on along the minus strand of SJYV01024021.1, from coordinate 333,520 downwards.
ACAACAGCAAGAGCAGACCCCACTGAGGGGGTTTCTGATGTTCGGTGTTGTCACATTATCTAAAATGTCAAGTTTCTAGCAAAAAATTACAAGATGCACAAGGAAACAGAAAATATGGTGCACACACAGGAAAAAAAGCAATCACTAGAAACTCACTGAAACGCCCCAGATGTTATCGTACTAGACAAAGACTTCAGACTAGTTATTACTATATGTTCAAAGAACTAAAGCATCCAAAAACCCAAAATAACTAAAGAATGAAAACGATGTCTCACCAAATAAAAACTATCAATAGAGAAAAAAAATATGTAAAAGACCAAATCGAAATTCCTGACTGGAAGAGTACAAGGACAGAAGTCCTCACCAGACGTAGTCAAGAGCATATCTGAGTTGGCAAAGGAATCATCAAACCTGCAAATAGGTCAACGGAGGTTATACAGTCTGAGGAATGAAAGGAAAAATGAATGAGGAAAAATGACAGAGCACCCACTGGGTTCACTGATGAATTCAACCAAACACTTATGGGAGGAATTCTTCCAATTCCCCAAAATCTCCTCGTAAGATAGAAGCAGAGGGAATACTTCCCAGCTCATTCTATAAGATTACCTTCACCCTAATACCAAGCCAGATAAAAACATTCCAATAAAAGAAAACTACAGACCAATATCTCACATGAACACAGATTCAAAATCCATAAGATAGTATTAGCAAATAGAATCCAAAAAATGTAAAAAGAATTATACACCACAACCAAGACTTATCCCAGGCATGCAAGACTAGTTCAACTGGAAATCAATTCATGAACCTATGACATCAACAGACTCTAAAGAATATTCACATGAGTACATTAATAGATACAGTAAATCATCTGCCAAAATCCAAAACCCATTCATGATAAAATCTCTCAGCCAACTAAGAACTGACAGAACCTTCCTAAGATTGATAAGGAACATCTTCAAAAAACCTACAGCTAACATCACATTTAATCATGAGAAACTAGCAGTGTTTCTTCCAAGATCAGGAAAATAAACAAGAAAGCTCCCCCTCACCACTCCTTTTCAACGTTGTATTGGAAGCCCTAGCTAATTAGATAAGAAAAGGAAATAAAGGGTATACTGACTGGAAAGGAAGATTTAAGAATGTCCTTCTTTGCAGATGACATGATCATTCATATAGAAAATGCAAAATAACCAAAAACTCCTAGAACTAATAAGTGATTATGGTTATATTGCAGGCTACAAGGCAAATATACAGAAGTCAATCACTTCCTTATATATCAGCAACGAACAAGTGAGATTTTAAATTTAAGACACAATATAATTTATATTAGAGCACATGAAATGAAATACTTAGATATTAAATCTCACCAAATATGTATAAGGTCGATATGAGAAAAGCTACAAAGACTGATGAATAAAATCAAAAGACCTACCTAATGGAGAGATATTCCATGTTCATGGATACAAAGACTAAAAATTGTCAACATGCCAGCTCTTCCTCCTAACCTGATCTCTAGACTCGACGCAACTCCCATCAAGATGCCAGAAAGTTATTTCGTGAATATTGATAAACTTATTCCAAACTTTACTTGGAGAGGCAGAAGACTCAGAATAGCCAACAGAGTACTGAAGGAAAAAAATCAAATAAAATCAGATGACTAATATCAAACTACAGAGCCTCAGTTATCAAGACAAAGTGGTATTACAAAAGAACAGAAAAACAGATCAATGGAACAGAATAGAGAGCCCAAAAATACATCAAAATAAACAATGTCAAAAGATTGAAAGATCTTGGGAAAGACTGAAGACAGGAGGAGAAGGGCACGACAGAGGATGAGATGGTTGGATGGCGTCACCGACTCAATGGACATGAGTTTAAGCAAGTTCCGAGGGCTGGTGATGGATAGGGAAGCCTGGCGTGCTGCAGTCCATGGGGTCACAAAGAGTCAGATGCGACTGAACCACTGAACTGACAGAAACAATTGTCAATTGTTCTTTCACAATAGAAACCAGTGTTTTCACCAGATGTTGCTAAAATACCTGAACATTCACATGAATAAAACCAATCTAGACACAGACCTTATATCCTAAAAAAGAAAAAAATGAATAAAATAGATAACAGACCTAAATGTAAAATGCAAAACTGTAAATAAAACTCCTAAAGATAATATAAGACTAAATCTACCACGACCTTGGGTTTGGTGATTATTTTTTAGATATGACAGCAAGGTATAATCAATAAAAGAAAGAACGGATAAGCGGCACTTCATTAAAATTAACAATTTCTGCTCTGTCAGGAGCATGAGAAAGCAAACTACAGATTGACAGAAAATATTTACAAAAGAGATATTTTAAAAAGACACAAAATATACAAAAGACTCTTCAAATTCAACACTAAGAAAAAAACCAACCTAACTGGAAGGGCTGATGCTGAAGCTCCAGTAATTTGGCTACCTGATGCAAAGAGCTGACTCATTGGAAAAGACCCTGATGCTGGGAAAGACTGAGAGCAGGAGAAGGGGGCGACAGAGGATGAGATTGTTGGACGGCATCAACTCAATGGACATGAGTTTGAGCAAACTCTGGGAGATACTGAAGGACAGGGAAGCCTGGTATGCTACACTCCATGGGGTTCTCAAAAGAATCAGATATGACTGAGTGACTGAATAACAACAGAAAAGGAACCTGAGCAGTCTCCAGTGTGAAGTGGAGAGAGGAGAGACACATGTGAGGGAGATTAAGAGGCACGAACTTCCAGCTGCAAAATAATGGAAGCACAGGTATTAAACGTACAGTGTGGGGAACAGAGTTAATAGTTATGTAATATCTTTGCATGGTAACCCATGGTAATTAGACCTATGGTGTTCATTTTGAAATGTATAGAAATATTGAATCACTTTGTTGTGTAACAGAAAAAAATGAGAATATTGAGAGACAAATGAAAATAAGAACACAACATACCAAAATTTATGGGATGCAGTGAAAGCAAAGCTGGAGGAAAAACTCAGACTACAAATGCTTATGTTAAAAAACAAGAAAGATCTCAAATCAATAGCCTAACTTACAATGCATGGAGACAACCTACACTTTGATGGAGTCCCAGAAGACGAGAAGGGCAAGGGTAGAAAACTTATCTCAAAAACAGTGGCTGGGACGTCCCAAATCCAGGGAGACATTCAGACATTGAAGTTCATGAAGCTTGTTGGTCCCCAAACATATTCCTCTCAACTAGCTGTTCTCTAAGACACATCATAATACTGTCAAAAGTCAAAGACAGGAATTCCTGGTGGTGCAGTGGATAGGACTCAGGTTCAAGCGCTGGTCTGGGAAGATCCCACAAGTCACAGAGCAACTAAGCCCACGGGCAACAACACTAAGCCNTCTAAGACACATCATAATACTGTCAAAAGTCAAAGACAGGAATTCCTGGTGGTGCAGTGGATAGGACTCAGGTTCAAGCGCTGGTCTGGGAAGATCCCACAAGTCACAGAGCAACTAAGCCCACGGGCAACAACACTAAGCCTGTGCAACAGAGCCCGGGAGCTGCAACTGCTAAGCCCACGCGCCCTAGAGCCAGTGCTGTGCAACGAGAGAAGCCACCACAATGAGAGGCCCGCACGCCGCAAGGAAAAGTGGCCCCCACTCCCCCAAACTAGAGGAACGGCCCACGCGAAGCAATGAAGGCCCAGAGCAACCAAAAATATTTTTTTTAATCAAAAAGATCTTAAAAGTCGTACGAGAAAAGAAGCCTATCATCCACAAGGGAACCCACTTCGTAAGGGTATCAGTACATTCTCAGCACAAACCTTGCAGATCGCGAGAAAGCAGGAAGGTATATACAAAGGGATGAAAGGAGAAACTGCTGATAAACAGAACTTTATCCAGGAACGTTGTCCTTCAGAAATGAAGGAGAGACACAGGCTTTCCCAGACAGGGAAATACTAAGAGGTCATCACCACCAGGCCTGCCTCACAAGGATGGCTGAGAGGAGTTTGCAGGGCTGAAGTGAGAGGACGCTCACTGGAAAAAGAAAAGAGACTAGACCAGCTGAGCAAGAGAAGAGTACCTTCAACAAGTGGCCTGAAACAACCNACCACCAGGCCTGCCTCACAAGGATGGCTGAGAGGAGTTTGCAGGGCTGAAGTGAGAGGACGCTCACTGGAAAAAGAAAAGAGACTAGACCAGCTGAGCAAGAGAAGAGTACCTTCAACAAGTGGCCTGAAACAACCGGATACCACATACAAAATGATGAAGCTGGACCCCTGCCTCACCCCATTCACAAATTTAACTCTAAATGAAACACAGGTCTAGATCTAAGAGCTAATTGTATGAAACCTAGAAGAAGACAAAGGAGAATGGTGAGCAATTATTAATGGGTAGAGGATTTCTTGGGGGGGATGATAAAAATTTGCTAAATTTACACTGTGATGATAATTACACAACTCTGTGAAATCCTAAAAACCTCTGAATTGTATACTTTTAAATGACTAAATTTACAGTATGTGACGTATATTTCATTTGAGTCTGTTTTTTTTTTTTTTAATTATTTAAGAGTTTCCCCCGTAGAACATGGTTTCTCCTTACGAATCCTTTATCTTGTTTCTTTAGGATGCTTTACCTGCAGCTGAACCAGCTTTGAGGAGACTCCTAGGCTGACTTACTCCACTGAGAGGCAGGAAAGGACCGAGTACGAAAGAAACACATGAATAACAAAACAAATGCTGTCCCTGCGAGATGAGGGCTGTTTAAGGTATTTCAGATCCACTCACGGGGATCCAACACAAGGAGGGTTTCCTTCCTGTGCACTCAAGGGCCATCAGGCCCCTCCTTTCCTCTGCTCTGCTCTCTTCTGCTCCCTCCCCCTCACCCTCCAAGAGCGCCCCTTCCCCTCAGAGCACCAGGCCAGGAGCCAGAGCAGGAGGACCGTCTTACGCGGAATGTTGTACTTCTGCAGACAGTAGGCCAGCTCCGTGGGCTGCACCGCCTTCTTCCGGCTGTCCTGCATCTTCTCCAGCAGCAAGAGCAGTTGGAAGGGGACACTCCTCCTCTGCTCCTCAGCTCCGCCTGGTACCGTTATCCTGCCGGGTGAGAAGAGCCACAAACCTCCCTGTCCCCACTGTTCTCAACGCCAGGGCCACACTAGAGTTACCTGGGAGAATTTTCAAAGATCTCCATGTCTGGGCCACTCTGCAGACGGACCACATCAGGATTTCTGGGGGCGGGGCACTTATCAAAATGTTTATTTCCCAAATGACTAAAATGTACAGACAAGGCTGGGAATAGCCATGTCAGCAAATCAGCTATAGAGCGTCCTCTCAAGACAGGGCACCCTCTCCCCACCCTGCACGAGAATCACACCAAGATGAAGGGCAAGAGCAGTAAGTCCTGGGTCCACAGCACATGCCCAGCCTGAAGTCCTTCAAAGGGAAACAGCAAGTAAGGTCTAGTCCTGGGAAGGACACAGGAAGGAACGTCAGTGTATCCTGGCAATGATTTGTTTAATTACGGGCAACCTCCTGTGTCCATGAAACGGGAAGAGGAGAAAGCTCAAGGCAGAAAAGAATGAGCGATGAAGTGTATTATGTGAATATGCACACACTGGCAGGGTGTTCCGCTCAGTCACTGCTGGCTGAGCCACAACACTTCTTGGCAGAACCCACTGAGAAGAAGGGTTTTCACAGTGTGTTTACTGTGTGTGTATATACTCTGTGTGTGTGTGTACTCTGTGTGTGTGTATACTGTGTGTGTCTGTGCTGTTTGAGAAAAATCAACAGACTCATGGACCCGCCCACTGATACTACCCCAACTTCCTTTTAACCAAATCAGTAGTTCTCAGTCTGCCTGCACTTTAGAATCATCTGGGGAGTTTTCTGGAAAGTACCCATGCTTGGGCCCCACCCTAGAAACCTATCCAGAACCCCAACTGAAACCAAATATCTGGGATGGGAAAGGCATTTCACATTTTTTTAAACTTCCTAGATGATTACAATGTTTAGTCCAGATTGTACAAAACAAGATCTCTTCTCTGGCAGCTTTTGAAAGAAGACTTCTCAAAGTCCAAATAACTGTGAATAACAGAATAAATGAAAACAAAAAACAACACACACATTTATCTGCCTTAACAGTGGTCTTACCTCTTCAGTATCTTGGCGAATCCCACATTTCTAACAAGCACCTGGATCAGGGAGTTAAGACAGCATGTCTGTCCAATGTTGTGTAAACCGACCGGGCCTGCAAGGAGCAGAGGGAAGACACTGAGAGAAAGGCCCTCCATGGAACTCAGCAAACACCCAACATTCTTCTCGGCCCTCATGAGGACGTGAAATCCTACAAAGGATTCCCAGGGAAACAAATAATTCACCAAGGAGCTTGCAACCAAATTGGAAATGATAGAGAAACACCAGCCTCTGAAAAGTGAAACAGCAGCCGAAGTCTCCACCATCCAGGAAAGAGACACGCCACAACGAGGAGCATCACTCGCCGTCAGACTGGTCACAGTGCAGCAGGAAGAGCAGGGGAAGAGAAGCCTACAGGCAGCACCCGGGGGAGCTCGGGGCCCTGCCCGGCAGCTGCCGCACAGCGCTGGGTCACAGTGGGCGTCCACGGGGTAAGGGCCGAGAGCACCCTCCCCGACAACCTATTCCAGACCCTGGTGCAAACGCCTTACCCAGGCCCTACCACACAGTGGGAGGAAATCAAGAGAAAGCTTGGGGGACCCACCTCATCTAAACTCACCTCAAGAGGCTGCAAGCTACAGGGAACTCCGTGGATGTGGGAAAACCAAGAAAGCATTTCTCTGACCCACTAACCACCAAACTCCCCTCTCCCACCCACCCTGTGCTCAGCAGACCCTACAAGGTGTGTCATTTAAAAGGAAGGGAGTCCACTTCCTCAGAGTTCCTGGGGAAAGGGCTCTGGTGTACACGCTAGGGCAATAAGAACCAGGAATCTGGGCCAGCAGGGCCACAGATGTCTGCTCCCCACTCAGCAGAAGCCCCTGGTGCGGGGAAAAGCAGTCCTCACTTTTCCCAACAAGCCTATGTGCTCAGGAGCTCAACAGTCCCCACTTCACAGCTGCCGAAGTGGCGGCACAAGAGAGCAGGCCTCACGGACCGCATGGCTCCACGGCTCCAGGGTCCAGTGGACAAGCAAAGCGTTTCTATGCAGGCAGAAGAGAAGAAGCGGGGTCTTGGCTGGTGGCTTGGGCTTCCTCTGCCTCATCCTTCTCAATGGGCTCTGCCGAGAAACGTGGAGACAGCCAGGACCGGCGGGGGCCCCGGCACGTACCCATCGTACCCATCAGTGGTTGCTCCAAGGTCCCTGGACCGACAGCTGCTGCAGGCGTCTTCAGGACAGCTCGACCTCACTTCCCAGAAGGGCTCTCATGAGCTGGCCTTGAGAGGCCCTCTGTGAAGAGGAAGAACATCTGTGTGACCAGTTTTGACTTCCAACAGCCAGTCTTAGAGGGTCAGTGTCTGGGGAGACCAGCCACAAAGCTCTAGGGCGAGAAACAACCCGGTGAGCACCGTCCCTGTGGTCCCTCGTCCCCCCTGTCTCCTCATCAGGACCCACCGCCACAACCTCTCCCCCTACCTCCGGGCTCTCTGTTCAGGCAAACGGCTCCACGTTCACCAAGGGTCGAGGCCATATACCTGGGTCTCCCTGCTGCTCAATCCCAGGCCCAAACCATCCCTGGAGGCCATCAGTGCCACTGCCCGAANTAGGCTTTCGTTTCCTGCGAACTGAAAGCGAAACTCAGCGGAGGAAGCGCTAGTGAGCGCGAACTCCGGGCCTCCGCAGTTGGTTTCGCGTTTAAACGTGCGCGCTGTTTGCAGAACAAGGCCTAAACTGGTTCCTAGAATAAGCTCTTGTTTGGACATTTTAAGATCTCCGTAGTCATTCGGAGGTGTTTTACAATCGTTTGGCATTTCTTAATACACGTGGCAGCGTTTTTTTTTTTCTTTCTTGAAGCGATGTAATTTCTTAAATTGGGTATCTTAAAATTGTCTGGCTTGTAGATTCGATGACATGCGGTAGATAGATGCAAGACGAAGCCCGCCGTCCCCTGGTGCCCCTGGGGCGGCGCGGGGGCGGGGACGGGGAACCCGCTGTGACGCAGAGCTGGTGGGGAACAGAAAGTGAACTGTTCCACCTTAGAACCGCGAATACACTGGATCCCTGAGAAATGCCTGGCTCCCTACTAAGCTCTAAACCTAATTCAGTCTATATGACAGGTTCCTAATAGAGGCCCCATTTTTATTTCAGTTTTATAGGCGAGAATACTAATTTTCAGAGAGGCTAAGTGGGACTTCCCGGAGGGTCCAGTGGTTAAGATTTCCCCTTCCAAAGCAGGGGGTCTGGTTTGGTCCCTGATCTCCCTGGTTGGGGAGCTACGATCCCACATGCCTCACGGCCAAAACACCAAAACATAAAAACGATAAAACACACGAAAAATGGCCCACATCAAAAAAAAAAAAAAGTTTAAGTGATTTGACTAAGGTCACAAGATTACACAGGATGAAGCCAGGATTCCAGAGGGTCTTAACTCTAATTCCCACTGCCACCCTTTAATATGAAATAACAGGTCGCTGAAACTAGGGGCTCACCAGATGGGCATGCAGAGAAGTTAAGGTTCAAGCACAAATGGACAACTTGCAGTTCAGTTCAGTTGCTCAGTCGTGTCCGACTCTTTGCCAACCTATGGACTGCCTGTCTATCACCAACTCCTGGAGTTTATTCAAACTCATGTCCATTGACTCAGTGATGCCATCCAACCAACTCATTCTCTGTCGTCACATTCTCGTCACGCCTTCAATNGTCGTGTCCGACTCTTTGCCAACCTATGGACTGCCTGTCTATCACCAACTCCTGGAGTTTATTCAAACTCATGTCCATTGACTCAGTGATGCCATCCAACCAACTCATTCTCTGTCGTCACATTCTCGTCACGCCTTCAATCTTTCCCAGCATCAGGGTCTTTTCACATGAGTCAGTTCTTTGCATCAAGTGGCCAAAGTATTGGAGTTTTAGCTTCAGCATCAGTCCCTCCAATGAACATTCAGGACTGATTTCCTTTAGGATGGACTAGTTGGATCTCCTTGCTGTCCAAGTGACTCAGAGTCTTCTCCAACACCACAGTTCAAAAGCATTAATTCTTCGGCGCTCAGCTTTCTTAACAGTCCAACTCTCATATCCATACATGACGACAGGAAAAACCATAGCCTTGACTAGATGGATCTTTGTTGGCAAAGTAATGGCTCTGCTTTTTAATAAGCTGTCTAGATTGGTCATAACTTTTTTTCCAAGGAGTAAGCGTCTTTTAATTTCATGGCTGCAGTCATCATCTGCAGTGATTTTGGAGCCCCTCAAAATAAAGTCTGTCACTGTTTCTACCTTTGCCCCAACTATTTGCCACGAAGTGATGGGACCAAATGCCATGATTTTCGTTTTCTGAATGTTGAGCTTTAAGCCAGCTTTTTCACTTTCCTCTTTCACTTTCATCAAGAGGTTCTTTAGTTCTTCTTCACTTTCTGCCATAAGGGTGGTGTCATCAGCATATCTGAGGTTATTGATATTTCTCCTGGCAATCTTAATTCCAGCGAGTGCTTCATCCAGTCCAGCGTTTCTCATGATGTACTCTGCATAGACGTTAAATAAGCAGGGTGACAACATACAGCCCTGCTGTACTCCTTTCACAATTTGGAAACAGTCTGTTGTTACATGTCTAGTTCTAACTATTGCTTCTTGACCTGCATACAGATTTCTCAGTAGGCAGGTCAGGTGGTGTGATATTCCCATCTGTTAAAGAATTTTCCACAGTTTGTGGTGATCCACACAGTCAAAGGCTTTGGCATAGTCAATAAAACAAAAGTAGATTTTTTTTTTTTTTTTTTTGGAATCTTGCTTTTGCGATGATCCGGTGGATATTGACAATTAGATCTCTGGTTCCTCTGCCTTTTCTAAATCGAGTTTGAACATCTGGAAGTTCACAGTTCACGTACGGTTGAAGCCTGGCTTGGAGAATTTTGAGCATTACTTTACTAGCGTGTAAGATGAGTGCGATTGTGCAGTAGTTTGAGCATTCTTTGGCATTGCCTTTCTTTGGGATTGGAATGAAAACTGACCTTTTCCAGTCCTGTGGCCACTGCTGAGTTTTCCAGATTTGCAGGCATATTGAGTACAGCACTTTCACAGCATCAGCTTTTAGGATTTGAAATAGCCCAACTGGAATCCATCACTTCCACTAGCTTTGTCCATAATGATGTTTCCTAAGGCCCACTTGACTTCACATTCCAGGATATCTGGCTCTAGGTGAGTGATCACACCATCATGATTATCTGGGTGAAGACCTTTTTTGTACAGTTCTGTGTATTCTTGCCACCTCTTCTTAATATCTTCTGCTTCTGTTAGGTTCCTACCATTTCTGTCCCTTATTGAACCCATCTTTGCATAAAGTGTTCCCTTGGTATCTCTAATTTTCTTGAAGAGATCTCTAGTCTTTCCCATTCTGTTCTTTTCCTCTATTTCTCTGCATTGATCACTGAGGAAGGCTTTCTTATCTCTCCTTGCTATTCTTTGAACTCTGCATTCAGATGGGTTTATCTTTCCTTTTCTCCTTTGCATTTCGCTTCTCTTCTTTTCACAGCTATTTGTAAGGCCTCCTCAGACAGCCATTTTGCTTTTATGTATTTCTTTTCCTTGGGGATGGTCATGATCCCTGTCTCTTGTACAAAGTCATGAACCTCTGTCCATAGTTCATCAGGCACTCTATCTATCAGATCTAGTCCCTTAAATCTATTTCTCGCTTGCACTGTATAATAATAAGGGATTTGATTTAGGTTGTACCTGAATGGCCTAGTCGTTTTCCCTACTTTCTTCAATTTAAGTCTGAATTTGGCAATAAGGAGTTCATGATCTGAGCCACAGTCAGCTCCCAGTCTTGCTTTTGCTGACTGTATAGAGCTTCTCCATCTTTGGCTGCAAAGAATATAATCAATCTGATTTTAGTGTTGGCCATCTGGTGATGTCTATGTGTAGAGTCTTCTCTCATGTTGTTGGGAGAGGGTGTTTACTATGACCAGTGTGTTATTTTCAACATATTCAAACTTCACCAGTTATCCCAGTATTGTCCTTTTTATCAACTCTTTTCCAATACAGAATCTAAGCCATAATCTCCTTCATTTAGGTTTTTTATTATTAAATTTTTTATTTTGAGATAATTGTAAGAAATCATGCAGAGAAATTTGAATTTTCCCATCTTGTAGGACTGTGGCACATACTGAAGAGGAAAATTTTAAATTTTACATAACCTCCTCCTTCTGCCTCTGTAGCTCAGTTTGCCCCTTGCAAAGGCTAGATCACGTAGGTCATGTAGTCTCAGAAAGTGAGGACTTGCAATAGTAGGAACTGGAGTTTATCTTACTCACCCTTGTCCTGCTCTTTGCAATCGCCCAGCCCCTGCAAACCTGCTTAATCATGCCTGTCCAGGCCAGGCATTCCCCTCCCCACCCTTGACTGCTGTTCCTCTGCGTGTGAAACCCCCTAGTTTAAACGAATTACTATAGTGTTGCCCACTATAGTCTGTCTATAAAAACTCTCTAATCCCTTTGTTCAGGGCTCAGAGCTTGGAGTATTAACTCCTCTGGGCCCGTTGGCATAATAAACCTGAGTTTTCCAACTCTCTGAGCGTGGTGCTTGGTTTCTCAAGTACTGGTTTCTGCAACAATATCACAATCAGGATGCAGCCAATATTCATGCAGAACATGTCCATGGTCTCAAGCATCTCATAGGTCACCCTTCATAGACACATCTACTTCCACCCCTCCACCCCTGACCTCAACCTCTGCCAAATACTAATGTGTTCATCATTTGTATAACTTAGTCATTCGAGAAACTTTAGGTAGGGGAATTCCCTACCAGTCCAGGGCTTAGGACTTTGTGCTTCCAATGCAGGGGGCACAGTTTCAATACCTGGTAGGTGAAAACTGAGATCCTGTGATCCTTGGGTGTGGCCAAAAACACATTTGGATTTCATTTGGATAGAATTCTATCCAGATGAAATCACACAGCATATAATCTTTGGAGACTGGCCTTTTCACTCAGTTTAACACTCTAGAACATCATCCAGGTTGTTGAATGTATCAGTAGTTTGCATCTTTTTATTTTAGTGGACTACAGTTGGTTTATCCATTCATCTATTGTAGAATATCTGGGTTATTTTCAGTTTCTATCTATTACAAATAAAGGTACTATTAACAACTTTATGAGAATTTTTTGTGTGGACCTAAGTTTTAATTTTCCTGGCATTATGTCCAGAAGAACAATTTCTAGTACAATGATACATGCTTAATTTTTTAAAAAGAAATTGTCAAAATCTTTTACAGAGTGACTATACCATTTTACATCCCCACCAGCAGTAAGTGATCCAGTTTTCATTCATCTCTACCAACACTTTGTGTTATCACTGTTTTTCATTTCAGCCATTCTGATAGGTTTATAGTAATATCAATCACTGGTTTTTCATCTAGTTTTAATGTCTCTTTAGATTCCTTTCCTCTGGAGTTGACTTTTTATTGTCCTATATTATATTAGCCTTAAAAAAAAAAAGTATATCCTTCTTGTTTCCCAAAATGTTCTTTAATTTGGGTTTATCAGCTTGCTTCCTACTGATAGGATTTGGGTTCCGAGTGACCGACAGCCATGTTGTGTACGTGATGTATCCTCTGTGCCTTTAGTCAGAGGCCATCCAGTGACCATTGGTCTTGCTCTTGGTGATGATAACATCTATCACAGGTTAAGAGGATGCCTACCAGATTTCTCCACTGTAAAGGTAATCCCCCTTTAATTAATGAGTAATCTGAGGAGAGATGCTTTGAGAACATGTGAAGTGAAGTGAAGTGGCAAGTGAACTGAAGTTGCTCGTGAAGTGAAGTCGCTCAGTCGTGTCCGACTCTTTGCGACCCCATAGACTGCAGCCTGCCAGGCTCCTCTGTCCATGGGGTTTTCCATGGCAATAGTACTGGAGTGGATTGCCATTTCCTTCTCCAAGGGATCTTCCCAACCCAGGCCTCAAACCCGGGTCTCCCGCATTGTAGACAGACACTTTACCGTCTGAGCCAGCAGGGAAGTCTTGAGAATATGTGAATATTCTTTAACCCATGAGAATTATAAAAACTGCACACAAACACTCCATCTAAACCCCTGAACAAAGAAGCCTGATTGAAAAAAAGAGTAGNGTTTCCACTGTTTCCCCATCTATTTCCCATGAAGTGATGGGACCAGATGCCATGATCTTCGTTTTCTGAATGTTGAGCTTTAAGCCAACTTTTTCACTCTCCTCTTTCACTTTCATTAAGAGGCTTTTTAGTTCCTCTTCACTTTCTGCCATAAGGGTGGTGTCATCTATATAGCTGAGGTTATTGATATTTCTCCCAGCAATCTTGATTCCAGCTTGTGTTTCTTCCAGCTAATCTGAAATCATTACTCACGTTATCTAATTTCATCCTCAGGCCAACTTTTAAAGATAAGTGTCTTTAACTAATTTCTCTATGAAGAATCTGAAGCTCATAGTTCCTAAGAATTTTGCTGCAGTTCCAATAGCCAACATGTGGTAAAGCCTGAGTTCCTGCCCACACTACCAGGTCTTAAAGCAGAAGGCTCTCTAGGGCTTTAGAGAGAGTGCCTGGAGGAAAAATTTGACCAGTAGGAAGTTCAGATCAAGCACGCTGCTTTAGGGCCTGAGCTCTTAGCCCACTTCCTGACTTCTCAACTCTATTTTCTTTCTTTCTATGGAGACAGGTGCTGTGATGTTTCTTTTTTCTCTTAGTATTTAAATATGTTCTAGTCAAATTTAAGTATTTCTATATTCCCACCCCCTCACCCACAAAAACTTTCCCATCCATGTCTTTCATATTCCAGGAAGTACACATTCTAACAGGACCTTTTTCTATGAAGTGTGACCATTCAGAAAAGCAACTAATAAACAGGTACAGGCTTAGTCACTGAGGCCTGAGGGCTAGGAGGCCAAACAAATCCGATTCTCTATCAAGATTTCCCTGGAGCCCTAGGGTTAGTGAAGAAAAGAGGCACTGACTCAGGGGCAGAAAAATATTACCAAACCGCAAAGAGAGAAGGACCTGTGGCCTACAAGCAGTATTTTAGTCTGAGTCTTTACCAGGTGGCTCAGCAGTGAAGAACCCACCTGCCAATGGAGGAGACTCGGGTTTGATCCCTAGATCGGGGAGATCCCCTGGAGGAGGGCATGGCAACTCACTCCAGTATTTTTGCCTGGAGAATCCCAGGGACAGAGGAGCCTGGCGGGCAGACACAACTGAATGACGAAGCCCTCACACTTCCTGCTGGCAACTTGTGCTCCGGGTTCTGCAACTTTGAGTTGGTAGAGGTAGCTGCAGAGATTTACTCTTCTCATCNATAGAAACGAGAGATAAGAAAGCCTTCCTCAGTGATCAATGCAAAGAAATAGAGGAAAACAACAGAATGAGAAAGACTAGAGATCTCTTCAAGAAAATTAGAGATACCAAGGGAACATTTCATGCAAAGATGGGCATAATAATGAGCAGAAATAATATGGACCTAAGAGAAGCAGAAGAGATTAAGAAGATGTGGCAAGAATACACAGAAGAACTATACAAAAAAGATCTTCATGACCCAGATAATCACGATGGTGTAATCACACACCTAGAGCCAGACATCCTGGAATTTGAAGTCAAGTGGGCCTTAGGAAGCATCACTATGAACAAAGCTAGTGGAGGTGATAGAATTCCAGTCGAGCTATTTCAAATCCTGAAAGATGATGCTATGAAAGTTTTGCACTCAGTATGCCAGCAAATTTGGAAAACTCAGCAGTGGCCACAGGACTGGAAAAAGTCAACTTTCATTCCAGTCCCAAAGAAAGGCAATGCCAAGAAATGTTCAAACTACAGCACAATTGCACTTTTCTCACATGTTAGCAAAGTAATGCTCAAAATTCTCCAGGTCAGGCTTCAACAGTACATGAACTGTGAAATTCCAGATGTTCAAGCTGGATTTAGAAAAGTCAGAACCAGAGATCAAATTTCTAACAACCATAGGATCATAGAAAAAGCAAAAGAATTTCAGAAAAGCATCTACTTCTGCTTTATTGATTATGCCTTTTTATTGGGTTGCCTTAAATTTACCAATTAACTTAGGGAAAGTGATATGTCCATTTTGTTGAGATACTATCAAGTACTAAGGAATGAGTTTGCATTTGCTAAAGTCCAGTCTTGGTTCTGAGTTTTAAGTTTTTTTTAAGACTTCTAAATATTTCTTGTTATTTCTAAGAATTTCTACTTCTGCTGGAGATTTTTTCCTTCTGCTGTATCCTTAGTTGGTTGTTGCTTTTGTAAAATGAAGGCTGTTAATTCTTGGAAGTTAACTCAATATCCAGCTTCCTTACAGATAGCCTAACGAGTTTTCTTGCATAGAATTTTCCAAATGTACCATCAAATTATCTACAAATAGAGACAGTTTTACTTCTTCATTTCCAGTTCTTCTTCTAATTACTGTCCTGGATCTAATTTCCATAGCTAACACTTCAGTACCATTTAAATCATTGTGGAGGGGGACTTCCCTGGCAGTCCAGTGGTTGAGTCCACCTTCCAATGCAGGGGATGCAGGTTCAACCCCTGGGCAGGGAATCAAGACCCCACCTTCCAAGCAGCAGCTAAGCTAGAGTACCACAGCCAGAGAAAGCCCACATCCCAAAACGAAGCGCTTTCATGGCTCAGTGAACATCCAGTGTAGTGAAAAATTGTTTTAAATTTTAAAACAAATACATAAATCATAGTGGAGATACTTGGTATTCTTCACCAGTGCCTCTTCTTAACCTTGGTAGAAGGCCTTCAGTGTTTCCGTGTTAAAATGCTGGCCTTTAGACTGATAGAATTCTAACACTGAACCACGGTTGGATTTCCCTATTAAATCCCTCGTGGTTGTGCTATATTTTTTTTTAACATGGTATGGACTCCGTTTGCTGATATTTTACTCCTGATTTTTGTACTGACATCATGCGCTTTTATCCCAATTGTAAGATCACGGAAGCTGCTTGGAGAGACTATGTCCTGTCTCAATAACCTTGAGCCAAACAAACAGCTTTACCTTTTAGACTTGAGTGTTTAAGCCCCCAATACAGTTAGACAGTCACCTATTCTGGAGTTCCATTCTGCATATTCACGAAGAAAATGTAGATAAGCGAGGACTCACTTTTAGCTCTTGAGGACACTGTGTGCATGGTAACTGTGAAATGAAAACATCTCCTTCCATATTAATAACAAGAAATGTCACAGTCATCAGTGATTTTGAAGAAGGAATTCATAGGGTCTGGACTCCATCTTAGGCTTGTTCATGATGATCATGCTCGGCCACCTTTCCAATAGACTTTGAATTCTGTGTTTAGTGCCTATGAAAACAGTGGAAGGATAAGACCCCCTCCAGGCAGGGGAACTTTGAAAACCATATCTAGGTTACTCATTGCCTAAGAAAAAACATACACTAATCACCCCTTCCTCTAGACAGGCCATAAATTTATCAGAATGTAACCTTGGGTTTATTGATTATTGGCTAATTGCTTGACTGTTTAAGCACATGAGTACATAGCACATGAATGATGGGATCATTGGGATTGTATTTTCTTTGGTTTATGTAATTCTCAAGAAATTTGGAATGGTGGGTTCAGACATGTACACATGGGGTATAAAAGGTTTTCACAAATGCTGGTCGGGGTCCTTGGCTAAGAAGAGACTCTGCCTTGGGCCCGCCGGTGTAATAAACTGCACTCCACTATCCGCATTGTCCTTCTGAGTGAGTTTGTTTCCCGGAACGCGTGGCTACACCAGTTTATGGCCTCCAGAGGTGAATGAGGGCCCCCAAAACTGCCATCTGGAGGATGCTGCCACTCCCCGAGGGTGACTGCTGAGGAGTCGAGCCCAGGCCACAGGCGGATCTGTGACTGGCACTGCTCCTTTGGTCTGGGGTGAGAACACCACAGGGATTTTAAAAATAAAAGGCCTTGAGACAGTGGCCTGGCCCAGCTGGCCAAACGGCGGGGCGGGGGCCGGACAGGGACACTGGAATGTTGATTCTTGATTCTCGGGGGCTGTCCACCCACAGGGAGCAACCAGGCCAGGAGAGCCCCCTATTCCCTGCCTCCCAGCAGTGCTGCCCTCCCAAGGACACTCTGTCCTGGCCTATCCTAAACATCATCTCACATATTTATTCAGCACCTACTATGTGCCAGGACTCAGGGACCCTGGGCTGGGAACCTCCAGCCTCTCTTTCTCCCAACTGTGCCGCTCTCCCCAGAGCAGTCCTTTCCTCCATCTCTGACCTCAAGTCAGAAGATTTATTGAGCACCTACTATGTCTCGGGCCTGTTCTGGCCTTCTTCCTTTCAGCCTCTCTGGGCTTTTCTCCTCTTATGCTCACACTCTCCCAGGCCTTTCCCTCATCTCAGGCCATTTCCATCTGCCTCTCTCCCTTCTGGCCAGGAAGCAGCCTGAGAGGTCAAGCGCTGCTGGGCCTCCAGAGTCTAGTGTTTGCATACACAGGGGCCTATTGACAGGGAGGGGGAGTTGGGGTGAGAGGGTAACAGGCAGGAAGACCAGAGGTCTCCAAAAGGAGGAAATAGGCTGCAAGTGTCACATTTTTTATCTCTCTCTTAAGCGGCAGAAGGAAACAAACTAGTGTTATATTTTTTTCCGTTTCTCTATACAAATTTAAAAAGAAAAAAACTTAAAATTCTGTGTTGCCATAGTAACATCTGGTTCCAGTGAACTTAACTTTTCTCAAAGCTTAAGCTTAACTTCTCTCAAACCTTGAGCTAACCAATACATTTTTCTTATGGAAATGTTTGTCTTAAGCTATGTTAATGTATTATGTTTTTACCCTAGACTCTGTCTTCAAGTCAGTTCACCTAAAGGCTCAGAACCGACTTGACAAACCAGTATGTTATACTCATACATTGTTCTCCTAATCTATGTTAATGAAACTATATCTTTGTTTGGAAATCTGCCTTTCTTCAAGATTCCTGTCGATGGTATTATGGTCCAGGATGACTCACCTCTTGCCAATGTTATCTCAATGCATGTTGTGCTTGAGGGGCCTAGTGCCATTCTCTGAGTTTTGAGACACTTCCTTTCTCTAATTAGCAGACTGCTAGTAGCTATGTAACATCCGGCTAAAGACTAGCAGGGGGGCACTCTTTCTGCCCCCTTCTGATGTCTATGTCAGAAGCTTTCTCTCTTTTATACTTTAATAAAACTTTATTACACAAAAGCTCTGAATGATCAAGCCTCTCTTCTGGCCCTGGATGGAATTCTTCTCCTCTGGAAGCCAAGAATCCTGATGTCTTTTGTGGTTCAGCAACAACCTTTCAGGCGGGTGGACTTCCTATTTATGAGAATCAGAAGGACCCTCCAGGGAGGTGCCTTGGACAGGTGTCTTGGGCACCCCCTGTGGTCTAGACATCAGTCTCTCCCTGCAGGGGCCCACAGGCAGCCAGCTCAGGCCCAGGTAAGGCCCTCTCTCCACTGCCGGGGAAGGCCAGAAGGAAGGAGGACTGAGTCTTTTCGGAATAGCCAGGAATGTGGGAGTTGAGTGTCCAGTGTCCCACAGGAACCATCCCTGACTCCAGGACCCAGCCCTCCTCCCCGTCTGCATGTCCTGCCCCATTCTCCTTCCCATCTCCCAAACCCTCCCCTGCTTTGCCGGTGGAAGGGCCTGAAAGAGTGGGGAAGGAGGAAGCTAGGTCTTATCTTGCCCCAGTGGGGCCACAGACCTTCAGCTTTGGCTGGACCAGGCTCTGGAGGTCTCAGTCCCCCATCTCTGGGTGGGGGTGATGGGCCAGTAATGCCATCAGCCTCATCTTGCACATACCATGTTTTCCTCTGTGTCCTCCATGCGAGGAAGGATGCGGCAGGGCCACCAGGGGGCTTGGGACCAGCCAGAGAAAAACGGTACCAAGATGTCACTTCACACCTTCAAGAAGGATCACCCTCTGTTCAAAGCCCCAGGTCTGAGGAGCTGGAGTGGGGGCAGATAGAGGTGGGGTTGGCCAAAGTGTCCTGAGGGAAGCAAATAGCCCCTGCCCTCCTCACCTCCAGGCAGTCCCAGCCTGTGGTTGCCCAACAGGAGGTACTGATCGAGGCCTGAGGGTCACGGCCAGTGAAGAGGCTGGGCAGAGGGAGACCTGACCTTGTCCTCTTCCCTCACCTAACCCAGAAAATCAGTGACACCTGTTCTCTATCTCACCTCTCCCACATCCCACCCTCTCGCTCAGAGAACCTGGAGACAGACCTATAGAATATAACATCCTTAATGCTCAAGGCACTCATCTCCTAGTGGGCAGTGGGTGCCCCAGGAGCCAGCTATCCCAGAGAAGGCAGTTAGGGAGGGCTTCCTGGAGGAGGCTACCCTCTCTACAGGGAAGCCTAAAATTAGGAAGGATGTGTCTGACCTTGGAAACAGCTTGATCAAAGGCATGACATTTCCAGAGAAATGCTAGCAACATGATGGACCTAGAAAAAGATGCAGATAAGCAAGTCAGGGGAGATTATGGGTGGAGAGGGGGATGAGATCAGTCTTCAAGGACTCAAAGCCTGGACTTTCGGTGGCTCTGGAGCTCCCTCTTTTGTCCCAGGCCAGAAGGTGGAAAACTTGGAAAAAGACGGAAGACTTTCCAGTTCCCGATAGACCTGCTCTGAGCCAGAGTATTTAGGCACTTCCCCACAGTGGTGACCTTGGGCAAGTTATTTCCTTGGCTTCAGTTTTGGGCTCTATAAAATGGGGTTAAAGAGAGGACCTGCATCAGAGGGCTGTTGATGAATGGAATTAATTTAGCATAGCACTCAGGTCATGCCAGTGGTAAAGAACCCACCTGCCAATGCAGGAGACTTGAACCCTGGGTTGAGAAGATCGCTTGGAAGAGGAAATGGCACCTCATTCCAGTATTCTTGCCTGGAGAATCCCATGGACAGAGGAGCCTGGCGGGCTACAATCTATGAGGTCGCAAAGAGTCGGGCATGGCAGCATCACACACAGCACAGCACCTGGTACTGTGCGTGCTGTGTACTAAGACGCTTCAGTCGTGACCGACTCTGTGACCCCATGGACTGTAGCCCACCAGGCTCCTCTGTCCATGGGATTTTCCCTGCAAGAACACTGGAGTGAGTTGCCATTTCCTTCTCCAGGGGATCTTCCTGAGCCAGGGATCAAACCCACATCTCATGTCTGTTTCATTGGCTGATGGGTTCTTCACCACTAGTGCCACCTAGGAAGCGCAACACAGGACCTGGCACTAGTGACTCTTTTCTAAAAAATGTATCTATTTATTTGGCTACTTCGGGTCTTAGTTGCAGCATGCGGGCTCAGTAGTTACCAAGTGTGGGCTGAGTTGCTCTGCAGCAGGTGGGATCTTAGCTCCTCAATCAGGGATTGAACCTAAGTCCCCTACGTTGGAAGGTGGATTCTTTACCACTGAGCCATCAGGGAAGTCCCTCATGAGTCTTTCGACCAGCTAAATATTATTACTAATTGGGAAAAAGAGAAAGTTGGTTTTCCCCCAAGGGTATGACGACAGGTGGGTGGCAGGTGTTTTACCGGAAGAGTCTACAGAAAAAGACATGGTACTCAGCCTCTGGGATTCCCAGGCTTGCGGGAGCCAAGCAGCCCCCAGGGGCTCTTATTAAAAACACCTGCTTCCCACGCCTAGTCTCTGACCTGCCAGGTCTGGGGTGAGACAAGCTGTGGGGTTTGTAAGGAGGCCCCAGGCCTGGACCTTCTATCAGGCAGGTATGGGGAACATTCCTCTCTGATGACAAGAATTCACTCCAACTGCTTTCTCCTCCGGGAGACAATTCCTTCAAAACATGCTTTTAAAAAATTGTGCTGTTTATTGAGTATGCCTCACCTATTCTACAGAGAAGGAAATGGCAACCCACTCCAGTATTCTTGCCTAGAGAATCCTGTGGACAGAGGAGCCTGGTGGGCTGCTGTCTAGGGGGTCGCACAGAGTCAGACACAACTGAAGCGACTTAGCAGCAGCACCTATTCTAAACCCTTCCTGCGTTAACTCAGACAATCCTCACAGCAATCCTGTGATGTGTAGGTACTCAGGATTGCTCACATCTTACTGATGGGGAAACTCGAGGCCTATGAAAGCTAGGAAACTCGTCCAAGGTCGCAGGAACTCTGTGACTTCTTAGGAATCAGACTGGGACTTGAACCTGGACATAAGCCGTTAACCATTGGGTTGTAGTTTCCCCACCTGCCTCCAGTTCCTGGGCTGTTTGATAAGATTCCTCCAGGTGTCTTGGGTCAGAGCTGAGGGATTCATATTTTTTGCTCCTTTGTCCTCTAAGATAGCAGTCCCTAACCTTTTTGGCACTAGGGACTGGTTTTGTGGAAGACAGTTTTTCCACAAACGGGGTAAAAATGGGGATGGTTTAGGGACGATTCAAGCACATTACACTTATTGTATACTTTATTTCTATGATTATTATATCAGCTCCACCTCAGATCATCAGGCATTAGATCCCTGAAGTTGGAAACCCCTGCTCTAAGGCTGTGACCTTTGAATCAAGAAAACACCAGTCTTGCTTCAAACCACTTTGGGAAACAGAAAAATGGGATTCAACTTCCTGTGCCCTGCTTACTTCCTCTGGGTAGTACTCTCTCCCGGAACTGGTTTCCCTACCTCTAAATGGGGGTGCAGCACCTCCCTAGGTATCATCAACAAGTTAGAAGATCGAGGATGGGGAGGGGGGTTGTGAACTGTTAGGCTGTGGGTTCTTTGGGACCTGGGAGTGGCCACGGTTGGGTGTTGGAGGATCGGGGTCAGTCTAGTTGTTGTTCAAGTCACCTGCCTCCAGGGCGAGTCCTTTTCTTTTTTCTTTTTTCATCTTCTGGCAGCATCACATGGCATGTGGGATCTTAGTCTCCTGGGATAGAACCCACACCTCCTGTATTGGCAGAGTAGAGTCTTAACCACTAGACCACCAGGGAAGTCCCCAGGGGGTAGTCCTTTTCCAGCTAGTGTCACCAGGACTACAGAGGCTGGGGGAAGTCACACAGTGGTGGGAAGAGAGGTTGGTGGGGAACCTGGCTTTTCCGTTCCCGCTTGGCACTCCAACATGCCCTGGCTGGAGGTGGCTCATGATTCACCAGCTTTAAGCCCTGGTTTCATCAGTAGTCAGGAAACACACCACTAGAGAGCCTGGGGCATTTTCTGGAGGGCCCAGTGCCCTCCCAAAAACTGGGGAGCAGTGGGGGGAGAGGAGACGGAAGAGGTCCAGCCTCAGAAAATTTGCATAATGTATTCTTTTCTTTGAGGAGGCTGAGAAAGCTTCAGGACCTGACATCCCTGGAAACCATTCACTCATTCATTCTAGTTTACTGAACCCCTTACACTGCGCCAGTTACCACAGACCCAGAGAAATAAAGTGAAGTTATCCAGAAGCTTCCTGATATGGAGATTACTGTATGNCTGACATCCCTGGAAACCATTCACTCATTCATTCTAGTTTACTGAACCCCTTACACTGCGCCAGTTACCACAGACCCAGAGAAATAAAGTGAAGTTATCCAGAAGCTTCCTGATATGGAGATTACTGTATGATCGGCTAATTCATGCACAGTGCAGTGAGGCGCAGGTTTACCGAATTCAGAATCCACAGAGAAGAGAGCCATTAATCTGGGGTTGGGTGGTTGTGGCATGGATAGGGAAGCAGGGTGAGATATTGGCAGTTCTGAGGCCCACATCAGGGAAATGACAGTGTGGGCTGCAATCAGACGCTTCTGCCACTTCTGAATGGTTCTTCTCCCATCTGGGCCTCAGTTTTCCCAGCTATGAACTGGACACAGTGATGGAGACTTTCTCCTTGGGCTGTTATAAGAGTTAAGGGATTTCATTCATGTAAAGTACTTAGAACAGCCCCTGGTGTGTGGTCAGCACATGGGTCACAGCATGCCTGGCATACAGGGAGAGGGCTTTGTGGTGAAGGAGCCTCTCTATGCATAGGCCCAGGAGTGTGCTGCACATGGGTGTGATGGACATTGGTTGGGTGGAGTGAGAGGTAGGAAGGATCACTGGAAGTAGTGTCCTTTCTTGTGGACACTTTCCTTAGGGCAGTGAGGAGCTACAGACGGTTTTTGAGCAGAGGAGTGAGGTTGGCAGACCTGAGCACCAAGGCTATAGACTGATGATGGGCTGGAATGCCAGACTAGGGCAGGGAGGTCAGTGAGAAGGTGGTACCAGGGTCTTGGTGAGACACATGGAGGCCTGAATGAGTAGCTGTAGGTTGAAAAAACCTGGAGATGAGGGCCAATGTCAGGGGGACACACAGCTGAATTGATGTGATGACACTGGGTTGGCCAGGAAGTTCATTTGGTTTTTCCAGGACATCTAACATCATCAGTCTTTCCTGGTGGCTAAGAAGATAAGCAATCTGCTTGCAATGCAGGAGACCCGAGTTTGGTGCCTGGGTTGGGAAGATCCCCTGGAGAAGGAAACGACAATCCACTCCAATATTTTTGCCTGGGAAATCCCAAGGACAGAGGAGCCTGGTGGGCTACAGTCTACGGGGTCTCAAACAGTCAGACATGACTGAGTGAGTAACATGCACAACACCAAAAATACAATGAGGGAATAGACACCACACCGTGGGCTGGGAGGTGTGTTGGGAGATGCTGATTCAGAATATACTAATATACTTAGGAGAGGGCACTCAGGAAAGGCCTTAAAGGGTGTATAGGAGTTTTCCAGGGGACCCATGAGGGAAGGGCTGCCTGGACAGATGGAACCAAAGGCAGAATGCTTTCACAGTGGGTTTGGGGAGGAAAGAGTGGGGTTCAGGAGTTGGGGGGCCTTGGGTGTCATCTGTAGGCCACTNTGAGTTTTCCAGGGGACCCATGAGGGAAGGGCTGCCTGGACAGATGGAACCAAAGGCAGAATGCTTTCACAGTGGGTTTGGGGAGGAAAGAGTGGGGTTCAGGAGTTGGGGGGCCTTGGGTGTCATCTGTAGGCCACTGGGGTTGGGGGAAGGTCAGCAGACAGAGCAGTGGGAAGAGAATTTCGACATTTCTGTTAGCTTCTCACGGCTGTTGAAACAAATGAGGTACAGCTTGGGTACCTTAAGGCATTCTGCTTTAAAACAGTGGTGATTTATTCTCTCACTGCAGTGCGGGCAAGGCTATGCTCCCTCACAAGGCTTCCAGCTTCCAGTGGCTCAAGGTGTACCCTCCTTGTGGCTGTAAGAGTTCAGACTCTGCATCTGTTTCCACATGGCCTTCTCTGTGTCAGCATCTTTTCTTATGAGGATGCTTGTGATTGGATTCAGGGCCCACCTGGATAATCCGGGATAATCTCACCTCAAGACCCGTATCTGAATTACATCTACAAGGACTCCTTTTTCGAATAAAGTCACCCACAGGTTCAAGGTGAACCTATCTTTTGGGGAGTGGGGGTTACCATTCAACACACCACAAGGTGCTAAACTCTAATCCCAGCGCTTCCTCCCAGGTGGAGAGTCTTTCCTCTTTCCCCTTCTTCAGGGCTCCCGGTCCCTCCAGTCGTGCCTGAGGCAGGACGCCCCACTGTTCACCCTTTCATCCCCAAGGCCCAGAAGTTACGGACACGTGTGCAGAAGTAGCTTCTGCCCGCCTCTGTTCTTCCAGCAGCCAGCGCCCTGAGGCGGGGACCTGGCTAAACCGGTGGGGGTGAGCGCCACCTTGTGTTCATTTGGAGCGCTGCAGTTCGAGGCTCCAGCCCGATCCTTGCCCTGCGGAGCGGTGCGTCCGTAGAATTCCGGCTGTTCCCCGGCTCCACACACGTGGGTTCTGCTGGCCTCGGTGTGAAGTGGGGGACGTAGGCCCCAGACCAGGAGACCTCGNCAGCCCTCACCTTGACGCTTGGACACCCACCCCCCATTCTGCAGGGCGCCTGATGGACATCTTGCGCTGCCGGGGGAAGAGGGGCTATGAGGCCTTCCTGGAAGCCCTGGAGTTCTACTACCCCGAGCACTTCACACTGCTCACTGGCCGCGAGCCTGCCCAGCGCTGCTCCATGATCCTCGGTGAGTGGGTCTGCAGTGGGTGCTGGCGACACGGGTGCCAGCGCAGATTCCTTACCCCCTCCCTGTGGGGTAAGGGGGGAGGGGGGCACTCCCATTGTGGCCATTGAACAGGCAGGGAAGCGGAGGCACAGAGACAGCTGAAACTGTCTGCCCAAGGCCTCCCCAGCCGGCTGAGTGTGGGGCTGGGTTTGTAATGCAGTTAGAGTCTAAATTCAGAACCCACACACTTAAGGTAGCTCTCTCCCCCTGAAATTGTTCTCAGACATGTATGTGGCTGACATGTACCAGTTGGCAGTTTCTTCTGTAAAAAATTCAAACATGCCATGAGAGGAGAATAAACAGCAAAGATCTTTACTTCTTCTGTCAGCTCCTCTCTGCTGGTAACACTTTGGCAATTATACACACACGCACACACATACACAGGGGATCATCTTACATGTCTTGTTCTGTATTTCATTTTTTCTTGGAACAACTGATTTTTGTGATTCATTCTCCCCCACCCCCACCACCACCAGTGTGATTCTGTTATGCTTGTTTTTAATGACTGCATCATGTTTGTTAGTGATGTGCCATAGTCATTTAACACCTCCTCTATTGATGTGTTATTTGCAAATACTACAGTGCTGGGAACATCCTTCTGGATGCATCTTTGTGCACATGTGTGTCTCAGGAGAAGTTCTGAGAAGTCATATTTCTTAGAGAATGTGTAGCTTCCCTGGTGACTCAGTCTGTAAAGAATCTGCCTGCAGTGCAGGAGACCTGGGTTTGATCCCTGTGTTGGGAAGATCCCCTGGAGATGGGAATGGCAACCCACCTTCAGCATTCTTGCCTGGAGAATCTCATGGACAGAGGAACCTGGTAGGCTACAGTCCATGGGCTCGCCCAGAGTCGGACATGACTGAGCGACTAACACACACACAACATGGGTCCCTCCAGCAGTGTATGAGCACCCTTTTTGTTGTACCCTCATTCATCCTGGGGATCATTTTAAAATATTTTTTTGTGGTTAGATATGTGAAAAATAATATGTTGTTGTTTTAAGTTTGCACTTTGTTGAGAGATGTACTCAGCTTACTCAACAGGTTAGTTAGCCTTGGGCAAATGGCTTGACATTTCTGTGCCTAGATTTGTCTGTCTTTAAAATGGGTGCAATAAATAGTACCTACCTTAAGAGTTGTGAAGATAACATAAATTAATATACATATGTAGCACTCTTGCCTGGAAAATGCCATGGATGGAGGAGCCTGGTAGGCTGCAGTCCATAGGGTCTCTAAGAGTCGGACACGACTGAACGACTTCACATTCACTTTTCACTTTCACGCATTGGAGAAGGAAATGGCAACCCACTCCAATGTTCTTGGCTGTAGAATCCCAGGGATGGTGGAGCCTGGTGGGCTGCCGTCTTTGGGGTCGCATAGAGTTGGACACGACTGAAGAGACTTAGCAGCAGCAGCAGCAGCAGACCATGGAGTGGGACCGACCAGAGTGGGACACAACTGAGTGACTAAGCACAGCTCAGCACAAACATAGGAAAATATGTTCCTCACTGCATACCTGCATGCATACATGCTCAGTTGTGTCC
Source organism: Neotragus pygmaeus (assembly GCA_006410875.1). Taxonomy (NCBI): domain Eukaryota; kingdom Metazoa; phylum Chordata; class Mammalia; order Artiodactyla; family Bovidae; genus Neotragus; species Neotragus pygmaeus. The sequence goes on along the minus strand of SJYV01024021.1, from coordinate 306,834 downwards.
AACTTTTTGTGACCCCATGGGCTGTAGCCCACCAGTCTCCTCTGTCCATGGGGATTCTCCAGGCAAGAATACTAGAGTGGGTTGCCATTCCCTTCTCCAGGGGATCTTCCAACCCAGAAATCAAACCCAGGTCTCCTGCATTGCAGGTGGATTCTTTACTGTCTGAGCCACCAGGGAAGCCTGAATACTGGAATGGGTAGCCTATCCCTTTTCCAGGGGATCTTCCCTACCCAGAAATTGAATTGGGCTCTCCTGAATTGCAGGTGGATTCTTTACCAGCTGACCTACCAGGGAAGCCCTTTCCTATGTTTACCAGTCGCTTTTTGTCTGGGAATTTGCAGTTTGATAGTTTCTGGCCATATTTTTATTTTGTTGTTTGCTATTGATTTGTAGGAGCTCTTTATATAGTGTGACTCTGTGTCATGTGTTGGATTTTCCCCCACTCTGTTACTTGTCTTTTAACTTTGCTTCTTACATCTGTCATCATTCAGAAGTCTCTTATAGTTTTTTTTTATTTTTGCCTTGTTTAGGAAGCCTTTCCCTGTCCTCACATTGTAAAAATGGGTTCCAATATTTCCTTCTAGTGTTTTTCCGGTTTGGGTTTTTCTGTGTGGTCTGCCATCTTGCTGGATTTTATTTGCCTGACCTGACTTTTCTCTGCCCTGTCCTTGGCAGATGAAGAAGGGCCTGAGGGCCTGACCCAGTTCCTGATGACAGAGGTGCGGCGGCTGCGGGAGGCTCGAAAGAGTCAGCTGCAGCGGGAGCAGCAGCTGCAGGCCCGGGGCCGGGTGCTGGAGGAGGAGCGGGCAGGGCTGGAGCAGCGGCTTCGGGAGCAACAGCAGGCTCAGGAGCGCTGCCAGCGGCTGCGGGAGGACTGGGAGGCCGGGAGCCTGGAGCTTCTGCGGCTTAAGGATGAGAACTACATGATTGCCATGCGCCTGGCACAGCTCAGCGAGGAGAAGAACTCAGCCGTGCTTCGCAGCAGGGACTTGCAGCTGGCGGTAGGCCCTGGGGAGGTTGGGGTGGGATGTGCCATGGGAAAGGGGCAGCTTTGCAAAAAATGATGGTAATATGGTAGCCAGCTGGTGTCCCAGAGCCACCATCTGCTGGCTACTGGACCATGGGCAAGTCCCTTCTCCACCCTGTGCCTCAGTTTTCTCATCTGCAACATGGGGATATTGATGGTGCTTATTTCATTGAGTTATGACTGTGGTTCTCAACTGGGGTTGATTTTGCTCCCCCTGCCCGTAGCAACTTTTAGCCATGTCTGGGAACACTTCTGATCATCACAACCAGGAATGTGTTACTGCCGTCTAGTGAGTAGAGGCCGGGGATACTGCTAAATGTCCTTGGAACCCAGGAGAGCTCCACATCCAAGAACTGTCCAGTCCAAAAGGTCTGCAAGTGCTGAGGCAGAGAGACCTTGAGGTAGAAGGATTCCTCAGATTTAAGATACAGAATTTAAGACATGTACAGGCCTGGTGCAGGGTTAGTGCTCAAAACCTGGATTATGGTCAGCCATTATGGTCAGCGCATCACATCATGTAATCTCACAAAGATACCATGTTCCACGTTCTCGTTTTGAAGTACAGACACAGGTGTAGATTGTAAAGGGACTTGCTTAAGGTCACAGAGCAGCAAGTGGCACAGCCTGGATGTGAACCAGGTCTGCCTGGTGCCCCTGCTGGCTTCTGCCTCATGATGCTGTTCCTCTTGCTCCCATCCAGATGAAATCTCACCCAGTTCTCCCTATAAGCGAACGAGGCCATGCCTCTTACAAGCTGAGAAACTGAGCCTCTCTTTCTTGGTGTCTTATTGGGTCTTCACATGGGGATAAAGCTGGGATTTTACTGCTGCAGAGAGTTGTCTCAAGGATTTGACAGTGCCTGCGGCCAAGGCTAGAGATGCAGGGTTTAATCCCTGGGTGGGGAAGATCCTCTGAAGGAGAAAATGACAACCTATTCCAGTGTCCTTGCCTGGAGAACCCCATGGACAGAGGAACCTGGTGGGCTACGAGTGAAGTGACTGAGCACACGGGTAGCACACAGTAGGCTGTCCTTGGCAGTACTGCACAATCCACTGGGGGATTTTGATGGTGGGATCTGAAGCCCCCTGACCCCGTGAGCCTCAACTGTGGCTGGGGCACCCCAGGGGGTGAGAGGTGGCCGTGGACAGTGGGTCTCATGTCCACGATGAGCCTGTAAGCCTGAGAGCACTGGTGTGCTGGAGCCTGTGACTGTGGGTGCCATTGGGGGTGGGGGTGGGGGGAACATCTGAGGAAAGGAGTCCTGACTGGAGGTTGATGAGGCCACAGGTTCATGGACCCAGGCTGCCAGACCCACTTGAGCCTCAGGCTCCTCATCCTTGAAGTGGGAGGTCAGGGTGCAGTGACATCATAGCAACATAGCACCGCCTGTGTAGTAGGCATGCCCATCAACTCCTGTAAGTTCCTGGGAACTGCACTGCAATGGGAGTCAGGTAGAGCCCTGTTATTATCCCCATTTGTGAATGAAGGAACTGAGGCGCAGACAGGTTGGTTGAAGTACTTTCCCAGGGTTCCAAGATGGAGAATTTCTGACTCGACTCTGGGCACTGCTGGGAGTGGGGCGGGGTGGGGAAGGAGCCTGGTGGGGAGAGCCTGCTCAGAGAGGACAGTGTGATGGCCACTGGTCCCTGGGTGCTAGGAGGGGCTGTGGCCAGCACAGTTTGTCTCGCCTTTGGGTTGCATGTGATTGTAATTTGGGTCTGCTGAAGTGGTAGATATGTGCATATGACTGGGTGAGGGGTGCCTTGTGTGTGTGTGCACCTGTCTGGAGCCTCCTGGGGTTGGGTAGAGGGATGAGGTGTTGGAGGTTCCCTGTGTGTCAGCATTTCAGCTCTAGGTGCGCACAGAATGTGCGTGCTTAGTCACTCACTTGTGTCCAACTCTCTTGCGACCCCATGGACTGTAGCCTGCCAGGCTCCTCTGTCCATGGACTTTTCCAAGCAAGAATACTGGAGTGGGTTGCCATTTCCCTTCTCAAGGGGATCTTCCTGACCCAGGGACCAAACCCATGTCTCCTGCGTCCCCTGCACTGCAGATGGATTCTTTACCGCTGAGCCACTGGGGAAGGTCCAGGATGGCCCTAGGGGTAAAGAAATCTGCCAGTGGGCAGAGAACAGCTGCTTTTTTCTGGTTTAGCTGGTGGAGGGTAAGGGATGAAATTCAATTAATAGATAAGCTTTTCTTTAAATGTAGCTACTGTACAGTTGCCTTAATTTACTGGAGCTTTTCTGCAATTAACAAAGGCTTTGCAGGTGGAGATGAACAGAGCAGCTGATCATGCTTTTTCCTGGCAGCTTGGGTTCCCTCCCCCCCGGACAGGTGTGTGGTGGCTGTTATTTAATACTGTATTTTATAAGGTGCAAATTTAATGAGCTGTTATTTCTAAGCAACATAAACTTAAAGGAATGAGCGCTATAATTTTGTGCTAAGTGAGTTTGTACACCAGGATTAAATGCATCTGTTATTTCCTGGTGTTTGGCGGAGACTCCCAGGTGCTCTGTCTCCTGAGCTCATCTGGGAAGCCTGCCGGCCTCGGGTCAGGCAGGAGATCGGGGTGTGTGGCTGAAGTTTGCTGGAGAGGGTGTGACCACATTTCCCCTTGTAACTTGCTGTCTTTCTCCGGCGGCTCACAAAGCGGGTTTTGTGAGGGGAAAGGAATGTGAGAGTCATGAATTTCTTTCTGAGTCCTCTGCGGAGGAGGAGTGGGCTGTTAATTCATGGAACTGCCTGACCCAGTCTCCAGACCCTTGCGTGTGTGGGGTTGGTGCGGGGGGCGGGGTGGAGAATGCTATGCCAGGCTCTGGAGGCTGGGAGGCTGGGAGTCCTTTCCAAGCAAGGCCAGGGTACTCCTAGGGCACCAGATGTCAGCATGCCTGAGTGTAGCCCCAGAGGTCACTGTGTCTTTTTCCAACAATGACTTCATTTCGTGGCCTGCCACCTGCTGCTCCTCCGACCCCACATGAATTTGGAAAATCACTTGGGCTGAGTACACTCATAATCCAGCCAGCTGGTCATACATCTTTGCTGTGGCCACCACTCAGCCACCCACACAGCCCCCTTGATCAGTTTCTGGCTGCCCACACTGAACTGGTAACAGTGGAGGGAGGGATTTTATTCAAAGCTGTAAAAATAGCCACTGTTACACCCCCAGCAGTTCTGTAGTTTAAAGGTGTCTATCCACCTGCTGTCTTGTTTGATGCCTGCAATGACTTTGGGAGGCTGATGGTGGAGCAGGAGCAGGGGGATTGAATAGGCCCATTTTACTGATGGGGAAACTGAGGCCCAGAGGAGGTAAGTGACTTGCTCAGGATGACGGAGGGTAAAATAGTACAATTGAAACCTGGACCCCAGATTTGGAATTTGTGTTGGGAGTGGACCTATAGCATAACCATCCCTCATGGAGGTGCTGGTAGGAATATCTCTAAGGGAGGATCAGACTCATGGCTGTTCTGTGCGTGTATGTTGAGCGGGGAAACTTTCTGAGCGGGGACATCCTGGCTCCTGGGCTGGGTGAGACCCTCAAAACTGTCTTCCTCCTTATTCCCCTGGGAGAGGAGGAGACTGAGGCACAGAGAGGGGCCATGACTTGCCCAAGGCCACACGGAGTTAGAGGCCGAGCTGGGCCCAGCCCCTGGGTTCTCCTGTTCTTGGTGCAGCCCTCCTTCCCGTCCATTATGCTGGTGCTGGGCTCAGTTGCCTGTGCTCAATGTCAGAACTGCAGGACAGACAAGTGTGTTGTGATCTGGCCCATCCACCCACAAGTCCTTGAGGCAGATTCCCCTGGGAGGGTGGCTTGGCCTTGTCATATGGGTCCAGCCTGTCGCTTCTTTGTAGACATGTCCAGGGAGGACGCCTGCTTGGGAATGGGGGAGGCACCCCGGACTGCAGAAGTGGGACCTCTGTCTCCCCTCTGGCCTGGCTGGTGCTCCCTCCCTGAGCTGACCCGTGTCCTGGACCCCAGGTGGATCAGCTCAAGCTCAAGGTGAGCCGGCTGGAGGAAGAGTGCACGCAGCTGCGAAGGGCCAGGGGGCCACTCCCTGGGGCTGAGGAGAAAGAGAAAGAGCCCGACAGTGCGGACCTGGTCTTGGAGCTCCGTGCTGAGAACCAGCGGCTGGTGGCCTCGCTGCAGGAGCTGCAGGAAGGCCTGCAGCAGGTACGGGGCGAGGGGAGACCCTCCTGCTCACTTGTTCCCCTGAGGCCTGGAAAATGAGGATTCTAGATCCAGGGATCTGAGATCTGGCTGGCCTCCTAAGCTCTGAGTGGAGGCCCTCAGCTCTCCCTTGTTGAGTCTGGGGTCTAGGGCTGGGGGAGGGGGGACTCAGGAAGCCTCTGAACTCCTTGAAACTGTGCATCTGATTTTGTGAGCGTTTTTCTGGGGAGTGGGCCCCCAGTTTTCCTTGGATTTGTAAAGGAGTCTGACTGTGGAAAGGTTGAGACCTCTGAGGTCTGGGTGGCCCCAGGGCTTGCTCAGTGTCCTGTGGCAGGTCAGGGACAGCATGGGCCTGCCACCTGGTCATCACTCCTCACAGGAAGTGGGGGAGGAAGTGGGGGAGGAAGCTAGGACTCTGGTGTATTTTATAGGGTTGGGGGTGCCTAGCTAGGGTGTGGGTCTGGGGACTGGATCTTCGGCCCATGGTCTACCTGCCTGGGCCAGGCTCAGACCCTGTGAAAACCCCTTGTCAGGCCAGAGGAGTGGGGTAGAAATAGGTCTTGGAAATATTACCCATCTTCTGTCCTGGCTAGTGGGTGGGGGCCAGAGCAAGAGAGAACAGGCCTGGTTCTTGTTGAGGAATAAGATCCTGGTCCAACTTGTCCAAGCACGCCCTCATCCACTTACCTCATTTGTACCCCAGATGCTCCCTGGAGGGTGGGCAGAACTGCTGGGGCCACACCCACTCAGCAGAAGGGGAAGCCGGGGTTCAGAGAGGCCAAGGCTCTCGGCCAAGGGGACAAAGCTAGTGGGCTAGGGCTGAGGGCTATGTGTCCCCCTCACCCTATACTCAGGATGGGCCCGGAGCCAGGGCTGAGGCAGCACTGAGCTCTGACACCCGCCCCCACAGGAGGCAAGCCGGCCAGGGGCCCCAGGCTCCGAGCGCATCCTCCTAGATATCCTGGAGCATGACTGGCGTGAGGCGCAGGACAGCCGGCAGGAGCTGTGCCAGAAGCTGCATGCTGTGCAGGGGGAGCTGCAGTGGGCCGAGGAGCTGCGGGACAAGGTGATGTCCATGTTCCCCATACAGCCCCTGCCTTGCCCCCACTTGCCTTTTTGCTCACAGCCTGGGGAAGCTCCTGGGGAGTGGAGGGGGCTGGGCATCACCCGTTTACTTTAGCCAGCTTTCCCCCAGCATCTGCTGTGTGCCAGGTCCCGTGCCAAGAGCTCTGCATTCGTTTGTTCTCAAATAGTGTTGAGGTCCATCTGTGAACAAAACAAAGGTCCCTTCTCCTGGGGGGACAGATTCTAGCAGAGGAGACAAACAGGACACTTTATGCATAATCCACAGTCCCTCACTTCATGTCATGGAGGGTGATGAGTGCTGTGGAGGAAGCAGAGTGGGTTAAGGGAGCAGACTGCAGTTGAAATAAGGAGGCCCAGGTGGGTTGGGATGGGTTGTTGTCCCCATTTTACAGATCAGGCAGCTGAGGCCCAGTGAGGAGATGTCAGTTAGCAGGCCAGGCCACCCAGCTGGGGAGGTGGGCATTCATTACTGGGGCTCAGGCCTTTCCCTGGACCTGCTGGGCTCCTGCCCATGGTCCCCAGCCCTGGAGTCTGACCCGGTGTGTCCCATCCCGCTCCACCCTGCTGCACCCACAGTATCTGCAGGAGATGGAGGACCTGCGGCTGAAGCACCGTACGCTGCAGAAGGACTGTGACCTGTACAAACACCGCATGGCCACCGTCCTGGCCCAGCTGGAGGAGATCGAGAAGGAGCGGGACCAGGTGAGCCCCGCCTGCTGTGTGTGCCAGTCCTCGTTCCCATCCAGAGGAAGATGGGGAGAGGCAGGTGGGACTGGAATCGCAGACAAACAGTATACTCGTCAGTTTAGGATGGGGCAAGTAGGCCAGGAGAAACAGACAGGGGACCTGAGCGCTGAGGTATGCCAGCCCTGCCCTCTCAACACATCTGCCTCGCTGGGCTCCTGGGACAGGTATGAGAGCTGGTGTGGGCGGCCTTTGTATCTGAATCCCTGTTCTCCCCACATCAAGAGCGAGGCTTTCAAATGTTTGTTGGTGAAGAGATTCTCAAAAGGTCTGGCTCCCAGGCCCTGGGTACCATTCCTTTACCTCCTGAGGGGTGGGCCAAGGCCCCCAGCCCTCCTCGTCTGAGCTCCCCATGCAGCGAGGAGGGCAGCAGGTTTTGTCCTTGTTCGAATCCCTGGAATCCCTGGAGCAGTTGGCGTCTACACGTGAGTGTGGGCCTTGGCGGGCCTGGTGAAAGAAAACGCAGATTTTGGGTTTCAACCCCGGACATACTGGTTCAGGTGGTGTGCGGTGGGCCCAGGAATCTGCACTTCACCTGGTTGCTCCTAGCCCCTGAGACTCTCACCCCTGCTCCCTCTGAGACAATGGGTGGTAGGTCCCCGTGGCCATGGACCCAGCTCTTGGGCACCCTGGTCTACATTGTGTGGAAAAGTTCTTTGGGTGCACTGGGCTGGGTTTTGAACCCTGGAGGCTGGGAATGAAGTTCCCCATACACAGTGTGTCTCATAGAAGAGTTTTGAGTTGTTTCTGGGAAATGGTACGAGCCTAGACTCTGCAGCTGTGTCCCTGCCTGTAAAATGAGAATAAGGAGGCTCTCTAACTTGAAGAGCTAATGTGAAGATTAAATGAGCCAATATTTAGCACAGGGCACAAGCGTGCAAGAAGTTCTTAATAAACATTAGCTGCCGGTCCTGTTGCTACCCACCCC
>SJYV01024021.1:203015-298812 GCA_006410875.1 Neotragus pygmaeus | reverse complement strand
GTTGACTTGCATTTTGATAAAATATCCTTTTCTGCTTCTTTGTAAACTACAATGATGTAGAAGTGTCCTTTTTATTGTTGCTTTTGTTTGTCTATTTGTTTTGGTGAATCTGGGAGTTTAAAATGCTTTTCCCCTCCTCACTGGGTGAAGAAATTTTGCCCTGCACTTCCTCTTTTTAGAATTCACAATCCCAGCAAAAACCTCATCAGATTTCAAAAGTCAGCATTCCTGAGCACCCTTCCCCCACCCCCAGTACACCATCCTAAAGCAGAGCAGAACTGCCCAGTTCCTTCTCTTCCTCAAGACTCCAGCTGCCATTAGCACCCTCACTCTTCCCCACCTGGCCCCTGCAGGATGGGCTGAGAGTCCCCAAGGAAGGAACAAGATCCTTCCACCATTCAGTTCCCCACTTAACACACACAGTATAGGCCCACAGTAAATGTTTAAATAATCAAAGGGCAAACATTCACTCTTTAAAGGTAAATTACTTTGTACACGGAGCATAACTTTGCATATTTTTTTTTTTGAATAACAGGGCTTGAGCAATACTGATAAAAACTTAGAGGGCCAGAAGTATCCCTTCTATTTATGGTTCTACAGAAATCTTAGTAGCTTGCATAAAAAGGCATGTATAGGGATGTCTTATTTCAACATATTTGACATAGTTGCTAAAAAATTAGAAGCAAATGTCAATGGCCATCAGCAGAGATCTGTGTAAACAAATTATGGTACATTCCTTCCGTGAAATATTCCTTTGCTATCACTAAGAAAGATACAATCCCGTCCATATTGGCACTGAAAGATATCTATAAGTTATACGATGACAGCTATAGTGAAATCTTGTTATTTATTCTAAAAAGGAAAAAAAACATGTTTTCATAGCATAGCGGGGAAAGTCTCTAAGAAATTACCCCTATGCCTTATCTCTGAGGGCATGGGACAAGAAGCAAGGAGAGAAAACCATCCTCTACTTAAAAGGTCCTATCGCTGAATTTGTTAGATTGCAAATTAATATTTCTTAAATTTAAAGCACAATCACTAAAGTAAAAATGTACCTTTTACAGTAAAATATACATTATTTGGAGACTTCCCAAGTCGCGCTAGTGGTAAAGAGCCTGCTTGCCAATGCAAGAGACTTAAGAGAGTCTGGTTCAATCCCTGGGTTGGGAAGAAATGCAAACCCACTCCAGTATTCTTGTCTGGAGAATCCCATGGATAGAGGAGCCTGAAGGGTTACAGTCCATGCGGTCGCAAGGAATTGGACATGACTGAAGCGACCGAACATGCACGCACATACATGATTTTACCTAGGAAAATAAGATTAGAACTGAGATTAAACTTTTAAATTCTGGGTTTTTTGTAAGAAGGTGCTAACTTCCTAGCATCCAGAATAGAGACCCACAGCAGGCACTCCAGTTAATACCTGCTGAATGAATAAACTGCCTAGCAATTACAAAACTGTTATGCCAAGGATACAAAGTATCTGCTTCACAAACTCACAAAGGAAAAAAATCACTTGCAGAAGTAACAAACAGCTACTAATCTAAATACATTAGGATTGTTTTTTTGAAAGTGAAGTGAAAGTGAAGTCGCTCAGTCATGGCTGACTCTTTGTGACCCCATGGACTGTAGCCAGCAGACCCCATGGTCTGTAGCCAGCAGATTCCTCCATCCGTGGGATTTCCAGGCAAGAATACTGGAGTGGTTTGCCATTGCCTTCTCCAGAAGATCTTCCCCACCCAGGGACTGAACCCTGGTCTCCAGCAATGCAGGCAGATGCTTTACCGTCTGAGCCACCAGGGAAGTCATGGTTTAAGTGAACTTTTAAAAAGCACACAAGCTCTCCTTACAGAAGCAATCTTCTAACCACCAAGTTTACCAAGACAAAGGTGCCTTCCAAATCAGTTTAATCCACAACCTGGAGTCTGGCACATGGTTGGCCGTAACACCAGTAAAAAAAGAAACACGAAAACTTGGGTTAAAAACACAGATCCTCTAATGGAAGAAAATCAATCATTCTGATTCACTTAAGTGCTTATTTGAGAAGGTAATTAACTTTTAGCTTGGACTACTGAGACCACGGGCTGTGACAAGCAGCCTTTTTATCTTCAAATCCTTAAAGAATGCCCTAAAGATGGAAGGCCTCCCGTGACTGTTGATGCTGACTGGGGCTGACGGGACAGGTGAGACACCTAAAGAATGAAAGACAACCAAGGGTTTAGGCCTAAGGAAAAAGCCTAAATAGGTTCACATTCAAATTCATTCCCCCCTCCCTTTTAAAATACGATATGGTATATTTTTAATCAAATTCATTTGTTTATATAGATAAGGGCCACGGAGCTCAGCTCTCCCTTGGTTGAAGTTTCCCCATCCCCCCACCAAGGGAAGGGACTTTGAGAACTTGTTTTGGGGGTACATGGACCCAGCAGTCTACTAATTCTAGAAACCCACATACTTCCTGGATTTTCTTTTACAATCACTACTCTTAATTCTAAAAAATTCCTTTGAGAGGGTGATTTAATTCTCTTTATGAAAAAACAAAGGTCCAAATAAGCTGTGACCAAAACCCAACAATCTTCAGAGAACATAGAGATTAAAATACTGCTCTGCCAAGTTAATGCAACTGGAGTTTAGTGAGTGAATTAGAAGTGAATAAAATAAAAATCCTTCATAGTGCCCTACGCAAGTCCCTCCAAAGCCTACCAACTCTCTAAATGGAAATAAAATTGTCCAGGGTCAACTCCAGGGTGAGGCATTTCCCCCTCTAGCAATGACTGTCTAGAGGAAGATGTCTAAGTTCACTGGGAAATCAACTGTTCCCACACTAAACTTATCACCCAGAGGCTCCAGGCGTGGTCCCTGCCCTCCCGCCACTCCTCCACTAGTGAAAGCGGGGACCCTCTTTCTCATTCCTGAGGCCGCAGTCCCCCTAGGTATAGAACAGGTGCTCAGTGAATACCTGACTTTGCCATTTCCAGGCACTGCAGAACTAGAAACAGCAAACAAACAAAACTTTGGAATTCATCTAAAAGCAGCACATGTGTTCACTTCGGCGAATAAATTCTACAGATGATTATTTTTCTTAATGAGCATGTTTTCCATCTGAATGAATCCCTACCGAACTTGGAAACCAACAGAGNGATCCCCTGGAGGAGGGCACAGCAATCCACTCCAGTATTCTTGCCTGGAGAATCCCATGGACAGAGGAGTTTGGTGGGCTATAGTTCACAGGTATGCAAAGAGTCGGACATGACTGAAGTAACTTAGATTATATGCATTTCCTTCTATACTAAATTAGCTGAGAGTTTTTGTCATAAAAAGATTTGGGCTTTGTCAAATTATTATATGAACCCGTTAATTTATTTTTATTATAATTGTTATCTTATCTTCTATTAATGTGGTGTGTCACATGTTTTGAGTTGTGTATCTTGAAACATCCTTATACCCCAGGGATAAAAACCTGTTTGATCATGGTATAGGATCCTTTTCATGTACTGCTGAATTCAGTTTGTTAGAATTTTGTTGAGAATTTTTGCACTTGAATTTCTTGGAGACATTCGCCTGTAGTTTTTTTTTTTTTTACAGTGTCCTTATCTGGCTTTGGTGTTGGGTAAAACTGACTTCATAAAATGATTCTGTGAGTGTTCCCTTCTCTTCATTTTTTTGGAGGGAAGAGTCATGTAGGATTTGTGTTTATCATTCTTTAAATGATTGGTAGAATTCACCAGCAAAACCATCTGGTCCTTGGTTTTTCTTTTTAGGCAGGTCTTGGATTACTGGTTTAATCTTACTCATTATCAGTCTGTTCAGATTTTCTATTTTTTCATGATTCATTCTTGGTAGGTTGTATGTTTCTAGGAATTTTCCAATTCTTTTAGGATATCCAGTTTGGTGGTGTTCATAGTAATTTCCTATGATTCTTTGTATTTCTGACGTATCAGTTGTAATGTCTCTTCTTTAATTTCTGACTTTTTATTTCTTTTCTCTCTTTTTTTCTTAGTCTAGTTTAAAGTTTGTCAATTTTCTCTATCTTTAATAAAAACATTTCCTAGTTTCCGTGATCTTTTCTATTTTCTATTGTATTCTGGTCTCTATGTCATTCTTTCCGCTCTGTTCTTTATATCCTTTTGTTGCTAACTTTGGGCTTAGTTTGTTCTTCTTTTTCTAGCTCCTTAAGTTGTAAAATTAGATTGCTTATTTGAGATCTTTCTTTTTTCTTAATGAAGGCATATATCACTATAAACTTTCCTCTTTGAACTGCTTCTGCTATATCCCATATGTTTTGGTATGTTGTTTTTTCATTTTGGTTTGTTTTAAGATATTTTTACTTCTCTTTTGATTTCTTCTTTGATAATCAGTTCTTCTGTAGTATGTTGCTTAATTTCCATATATTTATTATTTTTCCAGTTGGCATACTGGTATTAATTTCTAGTTTTATACTATTGTGATAATGAAGTACTTGGTATAATGTCAATCTTCTTAAATTTGTTAACTCTTGTTCTATGACCTAGGATATGAGCTGTCCTGGAGAATGTCGTAGGTAGAATATGTTGGTTGGAGTCCTCTGTGCATGTCTGTGAGCCTCATTTAGGGTAAAGTATCAGTTCAGTTCAGTTCAGTCGCTCAGTCATGTCCGACTCTTTGCGATCCCATGAATCGCAGCACACCAGGCCTCCCTGTCCACCACCAACTCCCAGACTTCACTCAGACTCACATCCATTGAGTCAGTGATGCCATCCAGCCATCTCATCCTCTGTCATCCCCTTCTCCTCCTGCCCCCAATCCCTCCCACCATCAGAGTCTTTTCCAATGAGTCAACTCTTTGCATGAGGTGGCCAAAGTACTGGAGTTTCAGCTTTAGCATCATTCCTTCCAAAGAAATTCCAGGGCTGATCTCCTTCAGAATGGACTGGTTGGATCTCCTTGCAGTCCAAGGGACTCTCAAGAATCTTCTCCAACACCACNAGGTGGCCAAAGTACTGGAGTTTCAGCTTTAGCATCATTCCTTCCAAAGAAATTCCAGGGCTGATCTCCTTCAGAATGGACTGGTTGGATCTCCTTGCAGTCCAAGGGACTCTCAAGAATCTTCTCCAACACCACAGTTCAAAAGCATCAATTCTTCGGCGCTCAGCCTTCTTCACAGTCCAGCTCTCACATCCATACATGACCACAGGAAAAACCATAGCCTTGACTAGACGAATCTTAGGTGGCAAAGTAATGTCTCTGCTTTTGAATATGCTATTTAGGTTGGTCATAACTTTCCTTCCAAAGAGTAAGCATCTTTTAATTTCATGGCTGCAGTAGTTCAAGTTTAATGTTTCTTTGCTGATTTTCTCTCTGGAGGATCCCTCCATTGTTGAAAGTGGGGTATTGAAGTCTTGTACTATTACTGAATTGCTGTCCATTTCTCCCTTCAGATCTGTTAGTATTTGAATCATATGTTTAGGTAGGTATGTGTTGATTGTTATATTTATTTCACAAATTGACACTTTTATGGTTACATAACCATTTTTGTCTCTAGTCATTACTTTTAGCTTAAATGGTCTATTTTATCTGATACAAGTATAGCTCACCTAGCTCTCTTTTGGTTTCCATTTGTATCAAATATATTTCTCCATTCTTCATTTTGAGCTTATATGTGTTATTTAATCCAAAGTGAGCCTGTTATAGGCAGCATATAGTTGGTTCTTATTTTTTTCCATCCAGCCACTATGACTTTTGGCTGGAGAATTTAATCTATTTACAAATAGAGGATTATTAATAGGTAAGAACTTATTAATGCAATCTTATGCATTGTTTTATGGCTGTTTTGAAGTTTCCTCATTCCTTTCTTCCTCTCTTGTTACCTTGCTTTGTGGATTGGTGATTTTTGTATGCTTTATCTTTTGTGAATCTACAGTAGGTTTTTGCTTTGTGGCTACCAAGAGGTTTAACATGAAACATCTTATAGACAGAACAGTCTTTTATGATTATAGCCATATAACTGATTGCATACACAAACTACCCACTTACCACCCCTTTAATGTTGTTAACAAGTTACCTCTTTTTATACTGCGTGTTCATACCCATTATTGTAGCTATAGTTATTTTTTTTAACACTCTTATCCTTTAAACTTCATTCTAGAGTTAAGTGGTTAAGACACCACCAAATTACAGTGTTTGAGTGTACTAACCTTCCCCAGTGTGTTGTGTGCTTTCAGGTTTTCANCCATTATTGTAGCTATAGTTATTTTTTTTAACACTCTTATCCTTTAAACTTTATTCTAGAGTTAAGTGGTTAAGACACCACCAAATTACAGTGTTTGAGTGTACTAACCTTCCCCAGTGTGTTGTGTGCTTTCAGGTTTTCATGCTCCTCCTGGATTTTTCATGTGCTTTGAAGTTACACCATTGACCTCTCATTTGAAACAGCAATCACCTCCACCAGGCTTTACTTCGTGAAGATAAACGTCTCTGTCAGCCCCCCTAGAGATTCGGAGGCTCTCTCAGCCAGGCTACGGACACACCTACTCCACCCTTCTTGTTCCCTCTTGTGGTTGAATTCTTCAGTTTATATGCCTTCTCTGGATTCTTACGAGATGGGAATACCAGACCACCTGACCTGCCTCCTAAGAAATCTGTATGCAGGTCAAGAATCAAGTTAGAACCAGATGTAGANGGAATATTGAAGAAGGTGGGAGGAGAAGGGGGTGACAGAGGATGAGATGGTTGAATGGCATCATCGACTTAATGGACATGAGTTTGAGCAAGCTCCAGGAGTTGGTGATGGACAGGGAAGCCTGGTGTGCTGCAGTCCATGGAGTCACAAAGAGTCGGACATGACTGAGTGATTGAAGTTATTTACTTACTTACTTAGGCCTACTTCATGGGACTACTGTGAGATTAGTACAGTCTATGTATGAGAATGCACTTCATATAATATAAGTAATACTCAGACATAAAGTATCATTTTGAAACCTATTCCTTTGAGATAGCTGTCTGAAAGAACTCAACTGTAAAAACTTTGTTTAGGATTCAAGTCCAAGTTCTGCCACTTATAATTTTGTGAATTTGGGGCTCAATTTCATTTTTCTGTAAAACAAGAAAAATTCACGTAGATAATGTGAGAATTAAATATCCATGTGAAAGTTATTTACAAACTGTGACTCACTTTAAAATGTAGGTCAATATTATGTTTAAATAGATAAATGACCAGTTTTATACCTCTTTACTTTTTCTACCACATGATGCTTTCTGATCTTCATAATAAAGTGCTTTATATATTCAAAGTAAAGTGCCTATACAATAAAGTGCATATATATACAAAGTGCCTTAAGTAACAGGTACTATTTACTGAGAACAATTCTATGTGCCAGGAAATTTTTGAAGTGTCACTGGTATTATTTCCAAAGTATGCATATTGTTAGGCAGGACAAATGTAAAGGTTGAGTGGGGGTGATTAATCCTCATTTTTCTAACAGCTTCACGTTAGTTTAACTTTTAGACATATTAGATTCTATATAGCTTAGACATGGAATTTATTTCCACTGGCTGTTCATAGAATTTAATCTACAGGACTCAAAACCGAATACAGTTCCTGAAGACCTTAAGAAAAAGAGAAATGGCAGCAATGTTTCTTAGTAATTGCAAAGATCTTTTCAGTATTCTGACTAAAATTTCTTAAACTTTTTTTTTTTTCTTATTCACGTGTCTGGGGAGCTCAATCAGTAACTGCTGTTTTTTTAAAAAATTTTTTATTAATAATACATTGACTCAGATTTGTTTATAGAGTTGTTTTTTCCAAGCAGTCATGATGAATTTGCTCTCTTGTAACCAATACTCTCTTATTTCTCAAGTCCAATCTGTAGTATCAAAGATGTAATCTCTAGGAGACAACATATGATTAAAAGGCCCATCCAGGGTAAAATTCATATCTTTCACCTAAACAGTCATACTGATATAAGTAAAGAGCATAATTACTAGAAATAACAGTATTCCAAACTATACTAAGTAAGTGAAGTGAAGTCACTCCGTTGTGTCCGACTCTTTGCGATCCCATGGACTGTAGCCTACCAGGCTTCTCCGTCCATGGGATTTTCCAGGCAAAAATACTGGAGTGGGTTACCATTAGACAATATTTAAATTTTAAATAAAAAAATTAAGAGAAGAGCTATTTTTATTTTGAAATTTTAAATTTTGGGGCAAAATGAGGGTTACTTTCACAATACTAATAATGGTCATATCAGTAAGTGACTGTGAAAGAGACCTAAGGACAAGGTGATTTATTATGAGAAGCCCATGTCATAGATGTCATTTTATACTATTTCAGCCAAGATCACAACCTGAGAAATAGAAATATGGATTAGAACTTTTATATGTCTTAATTTTTGAAATATTCTAGAAGAGTCAATCTCTCAGTTTGGATTGATATTTATACTTTAAAATTGCAGAGTAATGCAGTAAAAATGAAATATGTATGCCATATTCTCATCTGCTATAGAGAGGCAAAAGGGGGCTTCCCTGGTGGTTCAGATGGTAAAGCATCTGTCTACAATGCGGGAGACCCAGGTTCGATCCCTGGGTCGGGAAGATCCCCTGGAGAANCCTGCCCTAGCCCAGATGTGGGGGTACAATGGCCATCATATTATTACTGACACACAGGGGGTCTCCAGTTTGCTGACCATTCCATTTCCCACGAGAGGAAATTGAGGCCCACGAAAGCTAAGTGCCTTGTTGAAACTCCCAAAGAAGCTGGCTCAGTGCTGGGCCGGGGCTTGGGCGCCAGGAGACCGAAACTTCGTGGAGCCCGCCTGTCCACTCTGGGCTCAAGTTCCTGTCTGTGAAATGAGCATAAACTTGGCACAATGAGCTGTGGGTGGGTGCTGTGGGGGTGACCAGGTCCTGCTGTGACTTTGCAGGAGGAGGCCATGGACAACGAGAAGGAGATCAATCGCCTCTCCATCCTGCCCTTTCCACCCAGTGCTGGCTCCATCCTCCGCCGGCAGCGAGAGGAAGACCCTGCGCCCCCTAAGAGGTAAAGGGAGAGGCCCGGGGTTGGGGGGCACTACTCTTGCCTCCCAGAATCCCTGATGCCAGGGTCAGGTCTAGGCTGTCATCTCCCTTTGCTGCCCTTAAATGACTGGAGCTATGGAAACCCAGGTCCCAGGAGTCAGATGTGTAACCAAGGGGTTAAGACAAGGTCAAAGCGCAGAGTGGGCTCAGTCCCTGCTGAGCACCCTGACATGAGAGTCACTGGAGGTTAAACCTCAAAGAGCCTTAATCCAGGGGGAAGCCTGGGTGTTCAGGACTAGGAGACATGGAGGTTCTCAGGGGTCAAGGATCTCAGGCAAGAAAGGCTGCAGGTTCAGGCAGCAGCAGAAAATGGGGGCCAGATAAACTGAGCCATATGCCAGGACTGAGGGCGGGAGATAGCCTGCCACCTGGCATGTGTCCCCCGTCATTGGCTTGATGTAATGAACCCGCCATGATGAGTGTGCGATGGGAACGTCATGGTCTGGTGTGGGAGGCAGACCCTGGAGCTACAAATGACAGTAGAAAGTAGGGTTGGGATGAGGCATGAGAGGTCAGGGCAGGCTTCCTGGAGGGACAGGCGTTACAGACCAGAAGGGCTGGCCTTCTAGCTGGAGGGACATGGGCACAGTTGCACGGTCAGAATATTAGCCTCTTGCCTGGTGACTTTAGGAGTCTAGCGTGCATGTGCTTGGGGGCTGCAGACACTGGGGCAGCACCGGGACGGGAGCAGGGGGTGGGGCTGAGTGCCCACGGCGCTCAGTGCTGGCCCCTCCCGCCCTCTCTCTGCTCAGGTCCTTCAGCAGCATGTCAGACATCACAGGTAAAGGCCCCGGGGCTCCCTGGGGAGGGCTCGTCTGGGAACCCACCTGAGGCCAGTGCTACCTATGCTGCCTGTGGCCTGCGCCCCCTCCCTGAGGCTCTGCTGTCCCCTGAGCAGGGAGCTCTGCTCAGGAGGCCCTGGGGGAGTTGATTCCCACCTCTCATCTTGAGCCCATCCTGGTCCTCTCTCTGGTCTCAGCTGTGCTCTGTGGAGCTACTCAGTTCCAGCCTGCCATCCACCTTCTTCCAGGAAACTGAAGGGTCACCCTGCTCGACCCAGGCCCAGCCCTGAGCCCTGTTGAGTCCAGTGTGTTCCCAGGGCCTCCAACCTGCCAAGGTCTCTGGGCCCTGAGCCATCTCTGGGCTCGAGGGGCTCAACCCCTTCTCGTGGACCCAGCCCTCCCTCACTGGTCTGCTGGCGCCCCTGAACCTCACCCCTCCTCCCCAGGGAGTGTGACACTCAAGCCCTGGTCCCCGGGCCTCTCCTCGTCCTCGTCCTCCGACAGCGTGTGGCCTTTGGGAAAGCCGGACAGCCTTCTGACCAGAGGCTGTGGCCTGGATCTCTTCAACAGGTACCACAGTCGCCTGGGGTGGGGTGGAGGTCGGTTGCTGGTCCAGATCCCCAGAGAAGGGTGAGCAGGGGTGAGGTGGGAGGGAGCAGCAGAGAAGCCCTTGCCTCATGCCTCTGTCAAGACCAGTTGGGTTTTTGCACAGAGGCAGACGTTGAATTCATATGCTGTCACCATTGTCTCGGAGGCTTGGGCTGGTTATTTCACCTCTCTGGGCCTCAGTTTCCTCATCGGGGTAAAGGGCACAGCTATGTCTTCTGCAGGTGGTGTTTGGAGGCTTAGGACTTGTGGCAGCCAAGCACCCCGCTTTGCCAGGCGTGTGGTGGGTGCTTGGTACGTGGCAACTGTTACTTGTACTGCTTGCCTGTCCCTGCTCAGATCTCCCAGCCGGACTGAGCCTCCCAGCAGACTTCGTGCTGAGGGTGGGATGGGGTGGTGGTAGTTTGTCATTTGTGGCTCCCTGCAGCTGAGCTGGCCCCATGCCCATGACTGGAGACATGAGCCTTAGCGGCTCCCAGCGTGCTGCAGGCCATGTGCTCTGTGCGTTTTGGTGGGTGCATGGCTTTCCTGGTCTGTGATCTCAGGAGGACAGGCGATGGAAGAGGCTGATCTGAGAATGTGGCCTTTGAACGCAGCCAGGAGAGAGCAGGCCAGGAAGGCAGCTGGGTGATTTGGAGAGGAGAGAACAGAGGCTGTGCAGGGGCAGGCCTGGTGTTCGGTGGTGACTGGAGCGTGAGGGCAGGGAAGGGGGAAGGGGGAAAGGTGAAAGTCGAGGCTAGGGCAGGCTTTGTGAGTCAGGCTGGGGAAGTGTGGTGCTGTGCACCCTGGGAAACCTGGGCGGCGAGGGGAGGGGGGGATGGTGCTTAGCTATTACTAAACGCAAGGCCGGCTCCTGGCTGCTTTACAACATTCCGTCTGTCCTGGGAGGCAGGCTCTATTATGATTACCCCTTTTTTATAGAGGAGGAAACCGAGGCTCAGAGAGGTTAAGCAATTTGCCGGAGGTCACACAGCTGGGACGTGCCAGGGCCAAGGTCCAGAGTGGCCTGACCAGATTTGGGTTTTGGGGAGGGCATAGGAAGCACTGAATGTCAGAGCTGGAATGTGGGGATGCTGGTTACAGAGGACAGGTCACTGGAGAAATCAGGGCAGAGCAGCACTGGGAGCCTTCTGCCTCCTGGAAGCAGCTTGGTCAGGCCCCTGCCCCCACTCTCACCGTTGGGCACAGGGCCCAGTGTGACATTGTTTCTCACTGTGCAGGACATGCTTCTGGGGGAAGGGGCGGAGGCGCCTCCCTTCCTGCCTGCCTCGGCCCTTCCTCCCTTCCTCAGCTCAGGCCTGCAGCAGGGGTCCTGGCTGCTGTCCAAGGGCCTCCTGCTGCAGAGGGAGCTAGAGGTTCTGGCCCGTGTGATCATGGGACCACCTCTGATGCCGGCACAGTTCCTGGGGAGGAGGGAGATGGAGGAACACAGATTGAGGGGTTGGGGCAGGGTTGGTGGACTAAGAGAGAAGGGGGTGGGCTGGCGGGAGTTCAGGGATGTGAAAGCCCCAATGGACTGGGGAGCATTGTTTGCACATGTCCTGGGTTGGAGGCAGGGTTACAGGTCAGAGCACAGGCGGGATCCAAACAGACTTGTGAGCCAGCTGAAATCTTGGCTCTGTCACTTGCTACTGTGGGGCCTTGAGCAACTCATTTAATTTCTCATTGCCTCAGTTTTCTGCTCTGTAAAATGGGCTCGCAGTAGTACCTATTCCTTGGGGTCGTTGTGGAGGTTCTAATGTTCTTACTAGAGTGTTAAATGTAGTGCCTGGCTCCTAGTGAGTGGGAAATTAGCTCTTAGCTATTATTGGTGCTGTTGTGGCTTAATCCTCAGAGTAGCCCTGCAAGCCCCATATACAGATGATAATGAGGCTCAGATTCAGGAATGTGTCCCATGGCCAGTTGGTGGTGGAACTGGGGATTCCAGAGTCCCTTCTCCTCTCAGCTACTTGAGTTTTTTTTTTTTTTTTTAACTTTTATGTGTTTTTGACTGTGCTGGATATCCATTGCTGCACACAGGCTTTCTCTAGTTGCAGCAAGAGGGGGCTACTCTCCAGTTTTGGTGTGCAGGCTTTGGTGTGGTGCGCCCCCTCCACCCTGCTTGGAGCTTAGGCTCAGTAGTTGCGCACAGGCTTAGTTGCCTCATGGCATGTGGATTCTTCCCAGAACAGGGATCAAATCCGCGTCCCCTGCCTTGTCAGGCAGATTCTTAACCACTGTACTACCAGGGAAGTCCCCACTGAAGCTGCTTTAACCTCCACCTGTGTTGAGTGCTCCGTGTGTCGGGCGTTGCAGCTCTTCACTCTCCCCTGCCCCTCTTGGCTCCCAGAACCCTGGGCCAGGACGGAGGATGGTCAGGCAGGTGGATAAGCGTGAAAGCGAGATGTTGGGTGGGGAGGACAATGGGAGAGTATTGGGGGGCTGTCTCCTGGGCAGGGTCATACCTGCCCGCTCTTGTCACAAAGACAGGATCTCTGGCATTGGCTGACCTCGCACAGGGAAGGCTTGGGTAGGTCGTTGTCTGACTCCACCACCCACCAGCTGTGTAACCCTTGGCAATTGTAACTTCCTCGGCTTCAGTTTGCCTCTTCTCTTACATTGGGGGAATAACAGATGGCTTCTGTAGGGTGGTCGGGAGGATTCAGTGAGGTAATCTGTGTGACACGCTTACATCTCAGCTTCATAGATCCCTGACCTATGAACCTAGGGATCTTCCCACAGTGCCCCGGGGTGTAGGGCAACACTCATCCAAGCCACCTAACTCATGATGCTCAGGGTTGGCAGAGTGAAGGACTTGGCCCAGTTCCTCTTGTTCCCCTGTGCCCTGACTCCTGAGCTGACACTGGGGGATAGGATTGGGAGCCCTCTCCTAGTGGACGGGGACCCCCATCCTTCCCACAGGCAGGACTGGGATCAATCAGATCTTGTTGCCAGAAACCTAAGAGCTCCTGAGAGGTTGGAGCAGGCAACCCCTGCCCTCCACCGTGTTCCTTTTTCTTCCCCACCTGCTTGTCTGCTGAGGTCTGAGTCTAAGAGACCTGATCTGGATCCTGCCCTGTGAGCCCCCAGGTAGTAGCTTGGGGCTGTGGAGGCTCAGAGAAGTCACTTGGTCTCTCAGAAAGGTGAGCAAGGGCATCCTGAAGGAGAGGATGGCCAAGCTGGATCTCTGAGCCTGAAAAGGTGGAACGGCTAAGGATTTGCCCTGATGCTGGAATTGCAGGGAGGGGGCGTGGCATGCAGGCAGGGGTAGGGAGTGAGCAGATGGACCTGGAAGGCCTGAATGCAGTCTTCTCATTGGCCCCTCAACTGGAGAAGCCAACAGTGGTCATCTGTCTGTGGGTTTGAAATTGGGTGGGGGGAAGCTGGACCACAGAGAGGTGACTTGTCCTGAATCACAACTGGTGATAGTGAATGTCTAGTTTTTATCGGGCACTGTTCCAGCAACATCCAGTGTTTAAACTTACTGAGTTGTACAACGAGGTAGATAGACACAGATGGGACTGCTGAGAACCAGAGGCCTCCTGGCCCCAGAGTTCCTGCTGGTGCCCTCCACACCACTTTTCTCAAACTCTTCTGATGGTATCCCGCTGCAGGAGAAACCCAGTACAAGTGCCTGGAACAAAAGGGTCACAGGAAGATAGTTGGATTTACTTGAAGGGAGGCAGGCTTGTATTTTCTCTTCCATTCCATTCAAAAACAGTGCTGGTCATGACCCAGTGAATTTCATAACCCTTTTAGTTGGAAAGCCCTGGAGCCCTCTGGTTTCCACCGCTACCTGCATTATCTCTATATTTGTCTAAGCCTCACACCCACGGTGGGAAATGAGTGTCATCATTGTCCTTGCTTTATGGATGTGGGGATAGAATCAAGTGGCCAGCTCGCTTACAAAGGCTAGAGCACAGTTAGTACTGGGGTTGGAGCTGATAGCTGTGGCTTCAGCCATCCAGCCATTGGGCAGCATAGCCAGGCCCAGCCTCAGGCCTCCCGTCTCTGTCCAGGCCTTTCTGTGTCCAGGCCTTTCTGTGCCCAGTCGATGTGGCCAGGACAGTCCTGAGGCTGAAGGAGCCTGTAAAGGCAGCCCAGATGTCCCCAGCACCCATGTCTGTCCCCAGCCCCTGGGTCTTGGTCCTCTATTTGGACTGAGGGGGCAGGAGCCAGGCTAGACTCCCAAGGGCCAGGGTCTTCCCCTGCATGGGTACTGATTGGGTTAAGGTCTTTGCAGCCTTGCCCACCCTGGGCAGGCAGCAGGGGGCAGTATGGCTGTGTGGCTGAAGCTGCCAGGGTAGATGGGGTGGTGAGTGAATGCCTAAGCTTTTCCTGGGCTCCCTCTCTATTTGGGGCACACCCACAGAGCCTGACCTCTCCCCTTCCCTAGAACCATGGAGGAGGGGTCATGGGGAGCCTTGTGGTCAGTTCTCTCTGAGTCTGGCCACAGGGTTTCACCACCTCTCATCCAGGGATAGGCAGAGTCCTCCTGTGATAGGGATTTGGTGACTCTGTCCTGACTGTCAGTGGTACCCACTGACCACCAGAGGAAGGTCAGGTACCTTCATTCCTTGCCCTCCATCGGCTGGCTCCAGCTTGCCTTTCCTGGGAGCTATTTCCCAGGATGTTAAATTAGTTAATTAGGGCAAGGAGTTTAGCATGGCATCTAGCACATGGGAAGCACCCAGTAAGTGTTTGATGCTACTGTTATTATTGTCATTATTAAATTCTTCGGCATTGTATCCTATTCTCCACACTTCTGCCCATACCTGCTATTTGTGCTGGAACCATAGGGTTCTGTCTGTTCCAGAAGTACTTCTATTCTAAACCCTCATATAGCCTAGCTGCTGCTTCCTCTGGGAAGCCCCTCCCCTTTATGCTCCTACTGCCAGCAGTAACCGTCCCTGATCTGTTATGATTTAAGGGTGACCTCCTGCCCTAGACTATGAGCATAACAAGCTTTTATTAGTCATCTGCCAGATGTGCCAGACACTTGTGATTGGTGGTAGGGATCCAGAGCCAACATGATAGAGGGCTGATTCTCAAGGCATTTTATTGAGGGAGGAAACCAAGGGGAAAATAGAAAAACAGGGTGCTCCAGCAAGAAGCTTCACCTCACTGTGTGCAGGGGTTTGAGGGTTTTGGGAAGGAGAGGTTGCTTTTGACCTGAACTATGAAGGATAAGCAGAATTTGCCAGGCAAAAAAGAAGGGAAAGAGCATTCCAGCAGGTGCAAGGACCTGGGGTGGCAGTCTTGGCATCTTTGGGGCATCACTATAGTTCTCCAAGGATATTGAACTGAATCAACATACTGACTAAACGCTAATTCCATCTCCTTTCTCTCTGCTCAGGTCTCTGGCTATCCGAGTGTCTGGCTGGAGTCCCCCGGGGGGACCTGAGCCCCAGGACAAGGGCCCAGATAGCCTGTCATTCCTCGGGGACAGCTGGTCTGCGGCTGTTGTGCGGAGGGTGCTCTCTGGGCCAGGGTCGGCCAGGGTAGAACCAAGAGAGGTGAGGTCCTGCCCCTCTGAGCTGGGGGAGGAATCGGTACATTAGCTGGGGCTGGGCGCCCTCTGATTGGTGGATCTAGATCACTGGGCGGAGTTTCTGGAGATTGGTCGAAGCAGAGGTGGGCTCATCGATTAGCCCTGCCTCAGCCATTATTAAGTGAAATCTGACTGGGCAGGGGCTGGGAGGTGGGGCAGACTGATAGCACCTGGACAGATCCCCACCCTTACACGTGGAAAAGACCAGACTGAGCCACGCTGGGTGGGGAGGCCAGTTGCAGGGAGCAGGGTCTGACTGGTCACGCACCCTGCAAGGTGGGAGCATCAGAATTTTGAGACATGGTCACCCCCACACGCGGTGTTCTTCGGCCCCAGGGCTGTCCTGGGAAGCCTTGGGAAGCTAGCTCAGTTCCCTCCCTGTCTTGGTTTTCTCCCAGCCAAGGGCAGAGGCTGCTGGTTTGGAGGGGGCAGGGCTGGAAGGCGAGGCCCAGCAGAGAACCTTGCCCCGGAAACAGACGTCCACGCTCCCACTGATGGACTTCAAGGGTAAACCTGGCCTGGGGCGGGCAGGCACTGAGGACTCAGGAGTCCTGGAAGGTCAGAACTGAGGGCTCACGAGAAGGCGCCTCCAGTCCATAGTGTGGGCAGGACAGCCGCGGCCTGGGAGGGGGATGCCTCGCCTCCGGACTCCTGTTACTCCTCTTCCCTTCTACACCGCTGTGCCCTGCTAGTTGTCTCTTCTTACGCTCTGCCTCTGTCTTGTCCTCAGTAAGCAACTTACAGTGAAAGGAGCACTGGATAGGAGTCCAGGAACCTGGGTTTGGGTCCTGGTTCTGTCCCCAGTGGGCTTGGTGGCTTGGTGCCCATCCCCTCCCTCCCTGGGCCTTGGACTCTCATTTTAAGAAGGGGAAGGTATGGCCTCTCTGAGGTTAATGCTTGACTTTCTCCTTCCCTTGTCCTTACTGCTGCCCCCTGCCTTGTCCACACTCAGCCTGCCAGTCCTTCCACGAGGCCCTGGACGCCTGGGTGAAGGAGCCAGGAGCTGAGCCCTTCTACATTCGAGCCAACCTCACCCTGCCTGAGCGGGCTGACCCCCACGCCCTGTGTGTGAGAGCTCAGGAGATACTGCGGCTGGTGGACCCGGCTTATAAGCGACGGCAGGAGTGGTTCTGCGCGCGGGTTGACCCCCTCACCCTGCGAGACCTGGACCGGGGCACCGTGCCCAACTATCAGAGGTGACACAGCCCGTGGCCCTGGGAGCCAGGGCTGGGATGGGGGACTCTCGCCCCCCCTCCCGCAGTCCCTCACCATACTCTGGGACAGGATTGGGGGAGGGGGCTGGAGGAGAGAAGGTGAGGAACTCCCTACCTCCCTGCAAACTCATGACATGACCTCCCTTTTCTCCCACCCCCTCCCGCCAGGGCCCAGCAGCTCCTGGAAGTTCAGGAGAAATGCCTGCCATCTAGCCGACACCGGAGCCCCCGCAGTAATGTAAGCTGGGCTGCGGAGGACGGGGTGAGGGCTTCGGGAGGGGGAGCCAAAAGGGAGAGGACAGGCTCCATTCTCTGGAAGGTGGGGGAGGAGACCCCAGCCACTTGGTTGCTCATCTTCTCGGTGAGCATTTTGGTTGCGTCTTCACCCAGACTTGGTTGATCCTATTCCCAGCGTGTCCATCAAAGAGAATAGCAATAGGGCTCCAGTCCAGGTAGTTGAGAGGGGGAAGTGAGGCAGTGTGCCTGGTGCTCAGGAGTATGGGTGGCATGTGGTGAGCACTTAACAGAACAATAGTCACACTCCCTTCTCTGATCCCTGGACCATGCACCTAGACAGAACAAGGCTCGGAGAGGTTAAATATTTCAAGAGACCATGGTACTAAAGAGAAGGTGGAGAACCTGGGCTTTAGAGCCAGGCCTCCGGAGTTTGCATCCCAGTTCTTCTCCTTCTTTGCTGTGTCACCTTGGCCGACCACCTGACCCTCTCTTGAGGCTCTGTTTCATCTTCTGTAAAATGGGGAACCCATGCCTGTCTCGTGGGTTCATGCAGGTGGGATCTAGTTAGCGTTTGTCCCGTTGTCACATTATTTGACACCTGTCAACTGTTGATATCCATGGGGTCGCAAAGAGTCAGACATGACTGAGCAACTGAACAACAACCACCACGATTATTATAATTAGCAGTGTCGATTTTGGTTTTTCTATATTCTTCCTACACTGCTGATTAATTGGAAGAGACCCCAGAGTTTGTCTCTTAACATCTTTTTAGGTCCTTCTTGGCCTCGATTTCTGATCTGTAATGTGGGGGCAGACCTAAGGCTCCTCTAGCTCTAACTAGCTCTAGCAGCCTTACTTCCCTGGATTCCTAGTAATGGTCACCCTCCTCTGTCTCGGGGGCTGTACTGGGCCCGGTGGGGGCAGGGGACAGCCAGATAGAGAGGGGGTTCTTGTGCTGACCTATGAGACTAGACAGTANTCTGGGGGCTGGCCTGTCTCTCTCCCTCTGGAGAGAGCTTCTTGGGAGCAGCAGGGTCTGCTGGGCGCAGCATTGACTCCTCTCTCACGGCCTGGAGCACAGGAGGTGCTCAGGAAAAGGTCTGATGAACAGAGAGGGTGGGTGAGTTTGGGAGTGAGTTGTTTATCCAAGCCTCCACCGTGGTGCTGCCTGGGTACCCGTTTCCAGGACGCTTCCTCAAACCACCCCTGTAACCACAGTGGGGGGGCTTGCTACTCTTCCTCTCCCGGGTGCCCTCACTTAACTGGGAGATCTTCACATTTATTCATTCACTTGTTGCAAAAAATGTTTATTGTGGATTTACTACATGCCAAGCTATGTTCAAGGCACTGCTTATAAGTTCTGAACAAAAAGTGATCTAATCCCTGCCCTTCCTGGTGGCACTTCCAGCCTAGAGGGGCAGATGGATGACGAGGGAAGAGACTGTCCCTCGATACCGGGGAGTGAGGACTATGAAAGGGGTCGGGGAGGAGCTGGAGAGTGAAGGGGACTCCGTCTTATCACCCCCACTGTGACCCCCTGCCCCTTGCACAAGCCGTGTTGAGAGACCCCGGTGGTGGGAAGCAGAGCCTGAGGGAAGCGGAAGTGACGGCAGAGGGGCGGGGAAGCCAGCAGCAGCCCCCCTGCTGGAACCCGGGCGAGGGCGGGTAGGGCCTGGGTGCAGGAACGAGGAAGCCGTGCCCCAGGCAGGACCCTGGTGGCGACCAGGCTGGCAGCCAGGCCGGCTCACCTTTCTAGGGAGCTAGCCTCGCCCCTGCCCCTGGCCCTCAGGGTCCATCCTGGGCGTCCACAGACTACAGAGAACCCAGAGGGCCGGACCTTGGAGAGCGCGCACATCATTCTTTTTCATCTGTTCATTGCCTGTTCTGGTCTTTCTGGGAGGAGGCAGCCGTGACATTCTTCCCTGGGTCTGAGGCATCCAGACAGAGGGAAGGGGCTGAATGAGAGAAGGGTTGACCTGGGGGGCCGGACGAGGACTCTTCCTGGCCCTGCCAGCAGGAAAAAACTCAGATCCCAGTCCCCAACAGATCCTGTCCTGCTGGCATCTCTGAGACCCTCCCGCCTGCAGCCCTGGTACAGAACTTGAGATTTTCAGGGACCTGGGCTCGGTCTCCAGGCCCAGGGAGCAGCCTGCAGGCCCAGGTCCCCGCCCATGGGCTCGATATTCTGCTGCAGGATATTAGCTAATGAGTCATGCTGCAAGGCTTGTTGGCCTGGCCGCCCTACCATCCCAGTTCACTTCGAGAAAAGGCCCAGGGTGCAGACAAGCCTGAGTTCAAGTGCCAGTCCAAACTGGCAGAGTCATGAGCTCCCCGATGAGAGTGACAGAGGCAAACGGGGCAGGAAAGAGAACAGGCACAGGCCCGGGGGCACACCTTGGCATAGCCACTTACTCTGTGACTTTGAGACAAGAAATTTCACCTCCATGAGCCTCCATTTCCCATCTGTAATATGTGGGGAATAACTCAGCTTCTCTCCCAGGCTTGTTCTGAGGATGATGTTGAATGGTTTACTCTGAATTCATTCATGCTGAGACTCTACAGACTCCCTTTGCCTGTAATACCTTCTCCACTGTTCATCTAATGAACTTCTATTCATCCTTCAAAACCCAACCAAATTATCCCCATCCCTTCCTCTAATGACATCTATTATTTGAGCTTTCAGCATCCATTCCTCTCATGGTGACAGTACCTTGGTATCTCCCAGCCCACTGTGAGTCATGCGGTTCTGGAGAAGTGAGTGAGCTGTGGTCTCAGGGAGGGCACAGCCACTCAGAGGTTCCGGATGGAGGCAGAGATGGAACAGGGATCAGAGACCCCGAGTCCCTCTCCTTCTGCCCTCAGGACTCCTCTGGGGCCTCTCAGTGGCCCAAACCCATGAAAATCCATCTGTGAAGAAACCTTGGTATAGTCCACACCTCCCAGCACAGAACAGGACAGAGCAGGAGAAATGGGTCAGCGGGCAGGAGGGGGAAGGAGGAGCGGCAGCCGCGGAGTGTTCCTGGCTGTGTTAACAGTGTTACCTTGGGGTGCATTTTAAAGATTTTAGACTCTATGCTTTGGCATTATTTTTGTAACAAGAACAGACCACTTTAAAACAATAAAGTCACTTCTTTTAAGTGACCAGAAGCTGGGGAGCCATGCAGAAACCCCACAGTGCCTCCACACTCAGGAGCAGAATGTGTGTGAGGAACAGGCGAACTTGACCCTGTGACCCCCACTGGGAAACCGGGTCTCAGAGGCTCGCCGAAGCTCAGCAGTGCACAGGTGCTGGGGTGACAAGTGGGCTGGGAGCTCTGACCTGCTGTGTGACCTTGAGCGGGTCTCGCCTCCTGCCCCATGCTATGCAGGGGGTTCTCCTCTGGCCTCTAAGGATCTTTCCCTTTCCTGTGCACAGGAGTCCTCCAGGAGGTAGGAGAGTGGATCCTGCCAGGAGCCCCGGGTTTTCCTGTGAACACAAACTGATGACTCGAAACCTGTTTATTGTGAGAAAGAGTGGACACGTGGCCCAGGAAGTACTTTGGGTGCTTCTAGGATGGTTAAAACCCAGCGATGAAGACTCATACTCAGAGTTTTCCGGGATGAGCAAGAAAACTGAGGGTCAGGTGCTGCTGCAGCCGGTCTGGGAAGGCAAGGGGAGCACCTGGGGCGGCAAGGAGGAGCCTGGCAGCTGGAGGTGGTACAGAAGCCAGGGCCAGGGCTGGGGTGGCACCCCCACTGTCCTTACTGGGAGATGTGATCTTGGACCAGCTTCTCTGCCTCTCAGTTTCTACAGCTGTAAAATGAAGGTGTCGAACAGATAATCCCCATGTTCCTGACCTGCTTTGTGTCCACACTGAGCGGAGAAACTGGCAACAGGTCAAACTGTGGGCAGAGGTCTCCATCATCATCATTATCATCATCACCACCATCTTCACCATCACCACCACCACCATCACTGTTTTCAGCATCATCACCATCATCACTACCATCACCATTATCATTACCTTTACCTTCATCATCACCATCACTGTCTTCATTACCATCACCTTCTTCATCACCATCATCACTAGGAAGAGTTACCTAGTGAATACTTCCTGCATACTAGACAGTGTGAAGAGATTTGCTTGCTTCTTCTCACTGACTATTCACTATTATCACACCCAATTTATAGCTGAGGAAACAGGCTCAGAGAAACCAAACAACCCAAGATCATGGAACCACTAAGGAGCCAGTTGGCAGGGACTGAAAGTAGGACTGAATGACTCCAGAACGTGTGGCTTTAACCACGCAGGCATCAGCCCCTGTCTGCTGTGTGAAGCCAGATCGCAGCAGACTCTTGGGTCACTCAGTTGTGTCCAACTCTCTGCAACCCCATGGATGTCCATGGAATTTCCTAGGCCAGAATCCTGGAGTGGGTAGCCTTTCCCTTCTCCAGGGGATCTCTCCAACCCAGGGATCGAACTCAGGTCTCCTGTATTGCAGGTGGATTCTTTACCAGCTGTGCCACAAGGAAAGCCCCTATCAATACTGAGGACCATTTTCTGCTATTCTCTCATGGTCCAGCAGGGGAAAGAGGCCAGAGAGAGGAAGGGATTTGTTCAAGGTCATGTTTTGAGCTAGAGGCAGAACTGGCCCAGAAAATGGTTCTCCTCTTCTATCTCTTTTTCCTCCACCTCTACATTGCTTCCAAAGATGTGCTCTCTAACCCCTCAAACATTCCGTTTATCCCACAAAGTCTTAAGGACATAAAGGGCCCTGTGTCATGAGAGAGTGCAAGAAGAGGCCAAACTCAGATTTTTCCCAAGGACGTTCCTTTGCAGAGGTGACCACTCACACACATGGCTAATTAATCCTGTTTCCAGACATGCTGTGGAATGAGCTTTCAAAGGGAAACGTCCAGCAAGTGGCAGGGAGGTCAGGAAGCCATGGGGGTGGAGGTGAGACTCCAGGGCTCAGGCCCAAGGGTCAGGGTCTGGTCAGAAGCAAATGGCAGAGCAGAGGCACGGCCACCCCTGAAACTTGAAACAGACCCAGGACGGATGCGCTCAGGGACTCGCAGGCCTGGAAGGCTCAACTTTGGAGGCAGACACACCACGTGGAATGCAGGAGGTCAGTCACCCAGGGGTGCATGGTGGCTCCGGACTCCAGCAGTTTGTACCCAGGCTCCCTGGACATGGCAGCAGCTCCAGGACCCGTAGCCCAGCCCTCCATGGCTGTGAGCCCCTGACTCTGCCCCTCGGATGAGGGATGGAGAGCTGCCCTCTGCTGGGGTCTGCAGCCTCCACCTGGGCTTGGGCAGAGAGCAGCAGCTGAGCTCACTTCATGGAGACCCAGGAGTCCCTGGCAGCAGACCGGCCCCAGGGGTCTGGTGTCCCCTCCGTAGACACACTTAGACTGTTCAGTCTGGCTTTGGAGGTGAACTCAGCACTGGAGTCCCAGCACCTCTGTTACTAAGAAGTGTACCCCAGCCTCTCAGCTCATCTCAGTGACCCCCAGGTTCTGTTTGCCAAACGAGTTCAGGACACCTGCCTCCCAGGCTGCCCCGAGGACCACATAAGAAGGTGCTGTCTCTTCCATCACAGAAGCACCATTTCCTGTGTTGATAATTTATACCTTTCTCTGAATCCTCCAAGCAAGAAAGATGCTGTCACTGTTTCCTCTGCTGACAAGAACACAGAGGTTCTACCNGAGTTCAGGACACCTGCCTCCCAGGCTGCCCCGAGGACCACATAAGAAGGTGCTGTCTCTTCCATCACAGAAGCACCATTTCCTGTGTTGATAATTTATACCTTTCTCTGAATCCTCCAAGCAAGAAAGATGCTGTCACTGTTTCCTCTGCTGACAAGAACACAGAGGTTCTACCAGGTCAGGCCTTCAAGTCCACAACCACGAGTGGCCCAGCCCAGCCTCCCGTGGTCCTGCCTGCATGTCCCCCTTTTGGCTGCCAGGTCCTTCTGCAAAGACCAAATACCTGTTGTTAAGGGACCTTGTTTTCAGCAGAGCAAATGCAGAACTTTTGGACATGCACTGAACCAGGCAGGGCTTGGCCACACGTGGCCTTTTTGAGGACATTTGTTTATGAACCCAGGCCAGGCAGTCTGGTTACATGTGTTGANCCCGTCGGGTGTGACGCCCACCCGTCCAGCTGACATTTCTTGTGTTTACCTCCACAGGGGCGCTGTGGCCTCCCAAGGCCACCGTCGCCTATGACCCTCATGTCTTCCAGTCACACGTGTGTCTGTGGTTCTCCCCTGTGTAAATGTCATGCCCCCCACCCCGTGACCCGTAGGCACTAACCCGCGTGTGTTCCTGGTGAGCACACCCGAGGACCATGTTCTCACAGCACCTGCGCCCCTCCCTGCCCTGCTTCTCAGAGGGATGGGCGGGGATGGGGCCAGCCACTCCGTTACCAGAATGTACAGCTTGTGGATTTTTAGTGGGCTTTTTTTCCCCTCAGAAGCTGCACATTATGGAACATTAAACAGTTTGTCATAGAAGCCGGTGGCCTTTTGCTTGCTTGCCTCCCTGGCCTGGGCCCCCTTCCCCTTGTCCCACTTATTGCCACCCCCAGCTCAGGTTGATGCCACCTTTCAGGTTCCTGCTCGCTCATAGGGAGGGTCAGATTTCTCTCCTGACTCATCCTGGAGCTGCCTGCCATCTGTGCTGGCATCACCTTACCTGCCCCCAAATGACCGGAGGAGGGCCCCGCAGATGGGCCACCCCTGCACCCAGCCCTGCCTATGTCTGATCATCAAAGAGATGTCTCCTGGAGTGGGGATACCTGGCCAGCATGATCTGGTCTTAGGCTAAGGGGCTCAGCCACTGAATCCAGAAGACTAAGAGAAAACCCTCAGTGTACTACTAAGCCCGTGAGACTGCTTCACTATGGAGAGGATGAGAACTTCCAATGGGAGAAATCTAGGCAGGCTTACTGGAGGAGGTGCTGCTTGAGCTTAGGATGTGGGATTCCTTTCTTCAGGAAGCACGTAAGGGACTCACATGCCTATGTTGTTCCTGGTCCTCCGAGGACTCTCCTCAGTCATGGTGATGAACTTGGGCAGGCTCCTGGGAGTTGGGGGGAGTGGATAGACTAGGTGGAGGGAACCTCAAGAGTGACGGGAGGAAACGGGTTGAGACTGGCCACTGGGGAGTAGTAGGAGATGAAGCTGAGAGGTCCAAGTCCAGGGGTTGGGGGCTGCTTACATTTGAAGTCTGGCTCAGATATCATTTCCACAAAGCCTCCTGAGTTTCCTAGGCCTTGGGAATTCTGGGCCATGCCACGCTCTGCTTTGTGGCCACATGGTGGGTCTCTATGGGTGGCTATTGGCTCCCTGGCCATGGAGACTGGGTTATGCTCACTGGGGTAAGCAAACCACCCCCTTCTTGGCCCAGTGCTTGGTCTATGGACACACGAGCGTGGATGAAGTTGCAAGACCCCAGTGGCTGGTCCCATATTAGGTGCCCTTTCCATGGGGGTGGAGAAGCCCACCAACCCCAAGTCTTATTTTTGTCCCCATCTTACAAATGAAAGTGAAGTTCAGAGAGGTGAAGTAACTTGTTCAGAGTCACACAGCTAGGGATTTGAACCCTGGTCTGTATGGCATGAAGCATGGGTCTGTCCCTT
Source organism: Neotragus pygmaeus (assembly GCA_006410875.1). Taxonomy (NCBI): domain Eukaryota; kingdom Metazoa; phylum Chordata; class Mammalia; order Artiodactyla; family Bovidae; genus Neotragus; species Neotragus pygmaeus. The sequence goes on along the minus strand of SJYV01024021.1, from coordinate 273,768 downwards.
GGAGACACCATTAAGAGAAGATGGGCTGTGAGGGGAGCTGGCACAGGGCTGGGCCGTAGAAGGATGATTCAGAAGGGTTGGTTTTCCTTTTCTCTCCCTCTATAGTGCTAATACAATCCACGCATCTGATATTTCCTGTGTTTAAAAAGAAAAGTTTGAGTGCCTACCATGTTTGAGTGCCAGGTCCTGTTCTAGGTACTAGGAATTCAGCGAATAAAAAGAAATCCCTGCCCTGATACTCTCATGAGGAAGACAGACAAGTAAATATATAGGATGTTGGAGGATGAAAAGTACTTTTGGAGAGAACACTGCCGAAAAGGGGCCCTGGGAAAGAGCCTGGAAAGTTGGGAAGGAGGTGGGCGGGGGAGCTGCAATTTAAATAAAGTGGTCTGGGAAGGCTTTATGTAGAAGATATTTGTGTAGACTTGAAGGAGGTAGGGTGATGTGGGAGTTAGATCTCTGGATCTCTAGACCTGGCAGCCTGGGCAGAACTAATTATTTTGAGAATCCATAGAGTTGGGTCACTGATTCATTTTATTAACTTCCAGTGAATCTCATTTTTCATTTTTAAAAATCCTAATTATTTTTATCCCTTCTTTACAAAGAGGTAAAAATCACTTTAAAATACTTAGTAGTAGTATAGTATGAATTTATTGTCTCAAGGTCAGTGATTTTCTATATAATCATGAAACTGTAGCTTAAAGAGAATTGTCTCTTCCATCTAGTCTGAGATGTGAATGCTAAGGCTTTCAGGTTTTTTGGTAGCGTGTTGGTAGAACCAGTTGACTTGATAGGCCAGTTGGTTTCTCCGGACCAATATCACAGGTGGTTCAGTGGTAAAGAATCTGCCTGCGGTGCAGGAGACGCAGGAGACTTGGGTTTGATCCCTGGGTTGGGAAGAACCTCTGGAGAAGAAAATGGCAACCCACCCCAGTATTCTTGCCTGAACAATCATCCATGAACAGAGAACCCTGGCGGGCTACATTCCATGGGGCCGCAGGGTTGGACACAACTTAGCGACTAAACAGAGAGAGGCCCAGGCAGGAACCATGGGCAAAGGTCCTGAGGTGGACGTGTCCCTGAACTGGTCAGCCCACTGGGTCTGGAGTGAGGAAGCAAAAGAGTAGGAGCTGGGACTGGAGGTAACAGGGGCCACCCTTACAGGGTCTGCAGGCTGGTGTTGATCCTTGGCGTTTGTGAAGCCATCAGGGTTCCAGCAGAGGGAGGACAAGACATGAATGACCTTGTACCAAACAAGGTGGAGGGATTTCTTTGGTGGTCCAGTGATTAAGAATTCACCTTGTAACGCAGAGGACACGGACTCGATTCCTGACCTAGGAAGATCCCACATGCCAAGGAGCAACTAAGCCCATGAGTCACAACTACGGAGCCTGTGCTCTAGAGCCTACTAGCCTGAAGGAGAGAAACCCCTGCTCACTGCAACTAGAGAAAGCCTGAGCACCACAATGAACACCCAGCACAGTCAAAAACAATTAATAAATTAATTAACTTAAAAAAAAAAAAACCAAGACAGAGGTGGTAGCTGCAGAAAGTCCACTGGGCTGGCTGGGAGAGAGGAAGCAGTAATGACTGCCGAGCAAGATGGACTACGGTGGGTCACAGCAGGACAGGGACCCTCAGAGGCCTTCTGTGGGCCAGACAAGGGCCAGAGACCTGGGTTCACTGGCTCTAGGGATCAGCTTGGATCATTCTGAACTTTATATGTTCAGCTATGAACTGGAAATAATTCTAGCACTCTTGTGAAGACGGAAGAAACTGGGCTAACCACTGCAGGGGCCCCAGAGGCTGGGAGACTTCCCGGGGGCGGGCCACTTGAGCCTAAGCCTTAAATGGATAAAGACCCACTACAGAGCACAGGGAACTCTTATGTGGCAGCCCAGATGGGAGGGGAGTTTGGGGGAGAATGGGTACACATGTATACGGGTGGCTGAGTCCCTTTGCTGTCCACAGGAATCTATAAGATCTTGTTAATGGGCTAGGTGCTCAGTTGCTCAGCCGTGTCCGACTCTTTGTGATCCCATGGACTGTATCCTGCCAGGCTCCTCTGTCCACGGGATTTTCCAGGCAAGAATCCTGGAGTGGGTTGTCATTTCCTCCTCCAGGAGATCTTCCTGACCCAGGAATCAAACCTGCATCTCCTGTGTCTCCTGCATGCAGGCAGATTCTTTACCCACTGGGCCATTGGGAAAGCCCTTAAAAGGCAAATAAAATTCAGCCTGGTAGAGGAAACGTGGGTGAGGACGGCCAGGGCTCGCGGAGGGAGGGGTGCACCCAGGAGAAGGAACTGTGTGAAGCCAAACCTGGGAGGCTGGCCACTGAAGATACCGGGTGTTGAATGAGCTAAGCCCACGGTCTCTGGGAAGTGGGAAGGCTGGAGGGCCCCTCCCTTCCATCTGGCTCGGAGGGGCTGTTGTTGCCCCCACCCCCACCGCAGCAGCTGGCAGAGCCGGGGCTGTGCCTTCTGCGGGTGCCTTTTCCAGCCACCTCTGGGCTCCCCTGGGCCGGCCCCGCCCCTGGGCTGCGCTGGAAGCAGGGGCGGGGCCAGGCGCCCCAGAGCCNTGAGATACTTGCCGAATTGGGGAGGGTTTGGGAGAGGGGTTGGAGACACAGAGCTTCCCCTTCTCCCATCCTTTCCTTCTCACAAAAGGGAAATTCACAAACCCTGTGGAATGTAGTGTAGTGTCATGAAAAAGATGGAAAGTATATTTATATTTGTGGCTCAGAGGGTAAAGCATCTGCCTGCAATGCAGGAGACCTGGGTTCGATACCTGGGTGAGGAAGGAGATGGAGAAGGAACCCACCCCAGTATTCTTGACTAGAAAACCCCATGGATGGAGAAGCCTCATGGACTACAGTCCATGGAGTCGCAAAGAGTTGGACACGACTGAGCGACTTCACTTTCAATTTAAGGGAAGGAAATTTGATAAAATCATTCACAGCTATATTTTGCCCTTTAACTATGCTAAGCCTCTGCAGGAGACAAGACAAAGCAGCTACATTACTTGGGTGAACCTGTGTCTGAGGAATCCAGGAGGTGTCCTTCATCCTCAGAATGGGGGTCTGGGGAATATACCAAGAGAAAGAGCATTTCCTGCTTGTCACAAGTAGAAACTGTTATGGTGCAGACCTTTCTGGCAGATAATGATTTGAGTTGATTCCTTGAACTCACTCTTGAACGAGCTGGGGAGATTTGGTTTCTATCAGAGATCAGGCCACAGTGTGAAAAGAGCAAACATCTGAACATTGGAATACTTACTGAAAGATACACCCATACCCAAGGAGAAGTCTCCAACTTGGAGTGCATCTTTCTCTGCTTGGTGTTTAACAGTAGGAGGACAGACAGGGCAGGTGGGTGAGGCTGTACCTTATTTTATTATTGTTCTTTTTTTAAAAAATTATTTTATATTGATGTATAATTGATTCATAATATTGTAGTAGTTTTAGGTGTATGGCAAAGCGATTCTGTTAATACATGTGTCTATTCTTTTTCAAATTCTTTTCCCATTTAGGTTATTGCAGAACATTGACTAGAGTTCTCTGTCCTACATGGCGGGTCCTTGTTAATTATCTATTTTAGATACAGTAGTTTGTATATGTTAAAGACCAATAAATAGACATCTCTACATCTAAAATAGGTCCTCTCTAACCCTGAGTGTCAGTTCATTTCCCATTACAGATGGGGTTTTCTGGAGGAAAATGCAGAGAATACTGTTAAGGTATAAGATTTAAACAGAGATCAAGAGCTAAAAAGAAAGGGAAGAGAGCAGGATTGGCCAGGTCATACAAGCAAGAGAACCAGGCATATAAAGGCCGGGCTATTGGGCCTGACTCAGGACTACCTAGGCAGACAATATTCACTCTAGATCTTCTGCTGGATTGGACACGGTTTGCTGAAGCAGGAGCTGACAGCTGGCGGCTGCCCACCCACCTCACTCCACACAGCCAGGAAGGACATCCTTCCTTAAAGGAATGTCTAAGTTGCCCACCATCAGACCCAACATGAAAATGATGACATTGATGGATGGCAGAGGAAAGTGTAGAGAAGGTGCAATTTACAAGGGTGCTACACTATTTCTTATAAATTGTAATGAATTGCACCCATAAACCTCACAGGCAGAAGTAAGGTGGCAGGTGGCCAAACCTAGAGAAAGGATTGCAGCCATGGCTGTAACTCTATGACTGAGCTGGGACTAAGGGGAATGAACACGTCAAATTTCAACCTGTTGCCTAAGAAGCAGTTCAGTTCAGTTGATCAGTCATGTCCAGCTCTTTGCAACCCCATGAACTGTAGCATGCCACACCTCCCTGTCATTCACCAATTCCCAGAGTTTACCCNTCCGTGCGCACGCGCGCACACACTCACACACACTGTCCCTACTTTGGCGGCTGGCTCAGTGGGAGGAAGTGACGAGTCTTTGGGGGGGCGGTGGTTGGAGGCTCCTGGAGACCAAGGGGGGGGTGGTGCTGGAAGAGGCCAGGGCCCACTGGGGAGGGGGCACCTTTACCCTGATTTCCTGGTCCTGATATCCCGGCACCCTGGATTAACCCCTTCCTTGCTGGAACCCCCAACACCCCCCCAGACTCTTCGCTGGGACGCTGCACAGCTTCTCATCTTAGGGAGATTCTAGTTCCGCTTGCGGAAGCCACCAAGCCTGGCCCTCCCTGCAGACCTTCCTGTTTATGGTGCCGTGTCTGTGTGTACCCGGGAGCACGGCCTCACGTGGTCGGAGTCCCTTTCCTGTTTTGTCTTGATCGCTACAATGGTGCCCTTGCTCCGGATGAGGATACTGAGGCCAGAGAGGAGGAAGAGCTTGCCAGCATCACCCCAAAGGCCCAAGCGGGCAGAGCCCAGTGGGCCCACCTCTAGGCTGGGGTCCCTCATTCTCTGCTGAGACTGGGGACCACAGGGCTGCCTGGTCACTTGGGCTTTTAGCCTGGGTGTTCAGGCCTGGCAGGACTAGGCTGGCAGCGGAGAGGCATGCAGACACCCTCTCTGTGCTCTGAGCTCAATCCCAGATGCTAACCACGCACCAGAGGGAGTACCTGGCAACTGCTCGGCGTCTAAGGGACAGCATGTCGGTGCATCACTCTACTGAACCCTCACAATAACCCGAGTGGTAGGTATTGATATTCCCATTTTTCAGAGGGGGAAACGTAAAAATTCCCATTTGTAAGCAGAGGTAGGAGATGTATTCACTCAGCTGGACATTCCCACTTCCTCCTCCCCTGTCCCTAGCAGAAAGGGCAGACTCTAGAAATCTTGTCCTTTAAGGCAGATCTGAAAAAAAAGGCAAGACACTCAAACTGAGGAAGAAGAGAGGAGACAGGGAAACCCATCCTCATCACTACATCTGGGCCCCCTTCATTTTGGCTCATCTCTCCCTGTGACCTCGGCCAAGGCCGTCCCCTTTTCAACCCTCGGTTTCCCCAGCCGCACAGAGCAGGAGGGTATTAGAGCCTCTCTCAGCTCTGCCGTCAGGAGCAGGCCTGAGCTGGTTAACTCCAGAGCTGGGCACCCGCTCCAGCTGGTTAAGGGCAGCCGGGTGNACCATTTCGCCACTTAATCCTCACAACAGCTCTGGTTATTATCATGCCCATTTTATAGAAGAGAAAACTGAGGCTCTCCAAGGTTTATAACTTTCATGAGGCTACACAGTGTGCAGGGGGCAGATGCTAGAGCTGCACTCTTCTCTTCCAGCTGGCTGTGGTGGAGGGAGGGTCTTCTGGGAGACAGGGAGGGCTCTAGGTATCAAGGGCCTTAGGCCACTGGCTGCAGCATATCTCTGTCCTTCAGTGGCTCCCACTTCATGGACACATCTGCCCTCATCCGGCTGCCTGATGACTGCACTGTGGGCTACATCATTGAGTGCAAGCTGGGCGGCCACCTGCAGTCCTGCCCCCTCTTTCACTCCCACCTGGAGACCCTGCAGCTGCTGGAGGCTGCCCAGCTCCCGAAGCAGGTGAGCCAGCCATGGGGCAGGTGGTAACGGGGGAGGGGTGTGTGTGTGTGTGTGGGCTCTCTCCTTTAATGGGGAAACTGAGTCCCAGCGTGGCAAAGGACCCCCTTAAGGGCACGCAGTGACTCAGTGCTCTCCACCTCTGACCCTTACGGGTTGGCATTTGTGGTGCTAATGTTCTTTGATCTGGTTCCCAAAAGCCAGCTAGAGGGACCTGCACAGATGAGAGGAAGCTCATCTTGAGAGTCAGACCACTCAGGTCCCTGAACGCTGCATTCTTCCTTCTCACCTCTCTTCAACTCCCATCCTTACCACACCCTCTGAAGGGGCCAGTCCTGCACTTTTCAACGGCCTCCTCCTTCATCAGAGCCTACCTGGCCACTGCTTACTGCTTTTCCTTCCCACACAGGTGTCACTGGGAAAGACCAGGTCTTCAGTAGGGATGACCCATGTGTAATGTCAGGCTGGGGGAGGGGTAGGTGCCCCTCCCATCATCTGGCAGGTAGAGACTCTGCTGAGGTCCAGCTGGCTCTGCCTTGCAGATATGCCCTCCAACTCATGGGTGTCCAGTCCCATAGTGGGTCCTGGCTGGGAAGACCCCCAGGGAGGTTCTGTCTCATGGTATGAGTCAGAGCCCTTTTAGCTGCAAGGGACAGAAAGGCAATAGACTAATTAAACAGAAAAGGACATTTATGGGTCCGTGTACCTGAGAAGGTGAGGGTGTGGATGACTTGCTAGATCTGGTGAGATCTGGGTGCTCAGATCCCGTCCCCTCTCTCCTGTGTCCTCCCCTATGCTGGCCTCTTTCTTAGGCAGGCTCGCTACTTGTGCTGGCAAGATGGCAGCCTCACCCCACCAGTGAGAAGAGAGCGCCTCCTCCTGGCAGACCTCCTGGCCCGTGCTCACGGGTCACATAGCTCACTTGGGTCACATGACCTGTTTCCTACCAGAGCCTAGAGCTAGTGTTGATGGACCAGACCTACAACTGGGGTGCAGGCTGGTCCCATTAGGACCACAGCCAGGAAAGAGGGGCAGATTTTGGACTGCCAAAACCAGGGTGTTCCCTAAAGTTTGGGGTTTGAGCCCCTGCTGTGCCGGATACCACACTGGGGGCCGTATCTTTTTTAACTCTCTGGTTCCTCATAACATTCATAGGGGATGGATCTTAACATTATTCCCATTCTACAGATGGAGAAACTGAGGCCCAGAGAGTGGAACTAACTGTGGCCAGTTCAGGACAGAGAGGGACTTGAACCCTGGTGGGTGGCCCCCAAATCCACAGTCTTTAATCACTGTGCTTGACTGCGTTTTGACTGGAGTCATTATCCGCAGCCTCATTGCTTGTGAAATGACCTGAGGGATTGCTAAGGCCCTAGAGAAGGTCTCAGGAAACCTCCATCCAGGTGGCAACTTCCTGGAAAGGCACCTTCCCCTCTTGAGCCTCAGTTTCCCAATCTGTAGATGAGGGGATCATTCCAGCTTCTTTAGTAAATGAGACTTTTGGGGGCACCAATGGGATTATGGGAGAATGAGAGGGGATGGGCCCCCCAGTGAAAGACCCATTACTGATGGTGGAATTTCAGGTGCAGAGACAGGCTTTCTGTGCCACTTAAAATGGCCTGTGCACCTTCTCTGTTTCTGCTAAAATGCTGCCCCCTTGTGGGGTCCCTGGTGAGACTCTCCTCCCTGCTGCCCCGCCCTGTTTCACTGCCTTCTCTGCTTCTCTCTGCGCAGGTCACCCTTAGCTACGGTGTCTTTGAGGGGAAACTCAACGTCATTAAGCTCCATGGCCCCTTCTCGCCTGAGGAGGACCCCTCCAGGTGGGTCTGCGGGCTGAAACTGTAGCACGGGAGGACTGGGGCCTGAGGCCAGGGATAGAAAGAAGGGAACCAGGAGGGAGGGAAGTGAGAGAGGCTAGTGGCTGATAGCACAGAGCTGGGAGTGGATTCCGGGCCCTGCTCTGCCACTGGCTTACTGTGTGACTTTCGGCAGGCGCCTGCCTTGCCTCTCTGTACCTCAGCCGCCCCATTTGTAGCACAAGGAGGCTGGGCATCAAGGATCTGAAGGGGATCTCCCAGGCCTGATCCTCTGGGATTCTTCAGGAACCTCTAGAAGACTTACCTGTTGTTCACTGAGCAAAGGAGATGCTCTCATGGAGAAATGGGCACCCACTGGAGAAACTCCACACCCAGGGAAATTAAAAAAATTTTTTCTTAGGCTCTTCATTTCTTGGATGATACTTTTCCATGGATGAAGGGTTGGAATGAGGGCTAAAATGCCACCTAGGCACCTCCAGTTCTCCCCCTAAACACACTCTGGGGAGATTAGGGCTGCTCAGCTTGGCCCCCTCCATCCCACTCCTAGCCCTGATTGCTGTGGAGCCGTTTAGAGCCTGGCCTGTGACCTATTGTGGCAGGGGAGTAAGACCCACTCAAGGCAGTAGAAGAAGTCAGTGTGACTGGAATATGGGAGAAAAGAGGAAAGTGGCACCAGATTCATTTGGGGAGGTGGCATCCCCCCCATCCCCTGGGCCTTCTAGGCTCTGTCGAGACTCTGGACCTGCCTGAAGTGCATAAGAGAGCATGCACTCCTGCCCCTGAAATCCTGCAGAGCCATCTGTTTGAAGGCAGAGGTCTCACCACTGTCCCAAGGCTGCCGGGCCCAGGACTGTGTTAAACAAGTTGGATGTTACAAGGAGACAGAATCTGGCTCAGTACTGGGGGCGGAGGGGGTGGGGCGGGAATTCAAGTTTCAAAAGGAAAAAAGCTGCTTTCTAATGGAGTGAGGTTCTCATCAGTAGAGGTGTGGAAGCTATGGCTGTATGTCAAGAGATTTAAAACTTGATGTTAAATTCTCTCAAAGCCTAAAGATTCTAGAATCCACAGGTTCCTGCTTGATGGGAACTCAGGTCACTCAGAAGCTATGGCCTCAGCTGTTCATGGTTTCTCTAGCTTTTGAAGTCTTTACCCATCAGTGGTTCTCGACCAGGGACCATTTTGCACCCCTGCCAAGGGACACTTGGTAGTGTGTGGGGACATTTTTGATTGTTAAGACTCAGCGGGGACTTCCCTGTGGATCCAGTGGCTAAGACTCTGCGCTCTCAGTGCAGGGGGCCTGGGTTTGATCCCTGGTCAAGGATCTAGATCTCACATGCTGCTACTAAAGATCCTGCATGTTGCAATGAAGATAGAAGGTCCTGAGTGCCACAGCTGAGACCCAGCACAGCCAAATAAATAAATTAGATAAATAAATATTTAAAAAAAGAAAACACTCAGAGGATGCTGCTGGCATCTGGCGAGTGAAGTACAGGGCTGCTGCTAAGCACCCGCAATGCCCAGGACAGTGCCCACAACAGAATTATATCTGGCTCCTAATATTCATCACGTGCCAAGGTGGAAAAACCTTGCTCCAAACCATCTCTGTGACATGCTCCCAGGGGAGCCTGTGGGGGTGACTGTCTTACCCATTTCTGGTCTCTCCACAGGTTTCACTCCCTCCATTGTCTCCTCTACCCGGATACTCCCTGGTGCCCGCAGCTGGTGGCCTGATGAACCCTGAACCTCTGGGCAAAGACTGGGCTGAGGCTCTCTGGTTGTCCTTAGCCTCCCAGGCAGCCTTGAGGGCCCGTGGCAGGTCTTGTGTGTGTAGGGCGGCAGTCCCTGGCAGGGCCTCTGAGAGATGAGCAAGACCAGGATTGGATGATGACTGGTGCTGAATGCATCTCAAGCCCCTGGGAGGCGTGTCGCACAGCCCAGGACTGGGGGCACCAAGTAAGGGCCAGAGAGGCCTCAATGGCTGGGCCTCCATGGGCCCTGGGTGGCTGAACTGAATGAGGATGGAGGGTCCTTAAGCTACTTGGCCTCAGGAATCCTAACCCTCCAGAGAATTACCTGGGCCCCTGGGTGTGCAGAGCCAGCAGCTCTGGTCTCTCAGTTCCTCTCCTGGGATCAAGCACTGGGCCACTTACTCCTGGCTTCCTTGACTGGATCCTCAAGCACTGAGGGGACCCAAGTGGAAGAAGGGCAGAATCCATAGAGTCTGTGGCAGATAATGTTGTTGCTGACCAGTCTCCAGCCGCTGCTCCCCACCTGATATGGTTTGGAGCATCAGCATGTCCAGACCCAGATGATGAATCAGAATGGGTCCCAGCCCATCATGATGTTCCTTTTGCTCACTTTCCCAGCTTCCCTGGCTATTAGGAGCTACTACATGGCCCAGCTATGGCCAGAGCAAGATCTCTGTTAGTGCGAATTAAGCAAAGCCAATAGAGAGGCTTCTGGGGAAGGTTTTGTAGCCTTATACCCCATCTTCCTACTGCAAATGTGGGTGTGATGTCTGGATCTAGGGCAGCCACCTTGTTGCCATGAAGGGAATGCCAAGACAATCATTTCCACAGCTGCTTCTTCCAACATCTGGTTCTGTAAGATTAAACCTTTATTTGTTTAAGCCTTGCTTGGTTCAGTTTTCTGTTACATGCAGTCAAAGTCATTCCTGAGCAGGCTGGGAGGATCTTTCATCTGTCTGTCTCAGTGATGTTGATTTTGGATCCCCGAGCTAGACAGCCCTGCCCTGCTCTTGCTGGCTGTGTGACCTGGGGGAATCTGCTTGGCCTCTCTGGCTTGTTTGCTCATTTTATAGATGAGAAAAGCAGTACTTACTTTATGGGTTGTAGGTGAAATGGTGCAGGGTTTGTAAAGGGCATAGCACAGAGTCTGGTATGGAGAAAGGAATGGCCTGTGAACAGTGATGGCTAGTAGTGTGTGCTGTGTCATGGTGAGCAAGGATGTGTAAGGGTGTGCCCAGGCACCCTTTTATGCTTGTCTGTGCCTAACGATGTGTGTGGGATATATAGATGTGTGTGTGCCTCTGTCACGCCTCTGTGTGAGTGATACGCATGTGGGTGAATATATGTGTGTCATGAGGTGCTGGTTTACTGAGGACAATACTTCCTTTTATTTGCCTTCAGGGCTTGGGTTGAGGTGGCTAGAGAATCAGGGAAGGCAGAATGGAGCTGAGGGATTCAGCCTCTGCTATCTGATAAAGGGGCACTTTGACAGCCCAGGTAGGAGCTAGGTAAAGGTAAGTGCCCTTAAAATTTCATGTCCCAAAGAATTTGCATGACTGAATGAAAGTGATCATGGTGAAATTTCAGGCCTGGTGGTGTCTGTGGGGAGGGCTAGGAAGAGGATGTGTCTGCTCGCAGCCTACATCATGCTCAGAGATGTTGGGGGGTTGGGGTTCACAGTGGAGCTCAGGGCAGAGGGGAGGAGGGAGCAGAGGGACAGAGGGGCTTTGATCCAGGCAGCCAGGGCTGGGGGCTTTAAGGCATGTCCTCCAGCCCTCGAAGGACCTTGTCCCTGCCGCAACTGTCTGGGCCGATGGAACTGCCGGACACTGAAGCCTTTACCCCTTTTCCAAGGAGGAGTCTGACCCCAGGAGGAGCCGCCCTGTGCTTGTTAGGCGTGGGGCTTCCTTTCTTTCTGAGTTGACCTAATGCTGGGTGTGTGGGCTGCGAGCCGAGTGGGGCGGCCTCTGGGCTCACAGCCTGTAGGGATGGGATGGTGTACTCTACAGCCGCCGTCCTCTCCGCCCCGTGCATGGAGGGCTGCCGGCTGGCCCGCTTTTAGAAGCAACAGCAGATTTACGGGTTGTTCCCAGATCCTGAGGGTCGGGTGGAGGGAACAGGGCTCGGGCCATCTGCTGCCTCCATTGTCTCAGAATAGCTACGTAGGGCGGGGAGCAGAGTCAGCAAGGATCAGAACTGGGATGGAGGAAGGAGGGAGCCTGGGATTAACCCGTTGTGAGTCTGTGTGGGAAGGGGGAAGCTGCCTGTAGGCTGTGCTAGGGTGACCTGTGTGGGCCCCACAGGGAGGGGCTGGGAGTGTGGTGGGGAGGCAAGGTTGAACCACCTTGTCTTGGCCTTGCTGTACCCCTCAGGCAAGTATTACTCCCATTTTAGAGGTTAGGAAACTGAGGCACAGAGAGGGAGAAGGCCCTTGGTCCAGGTCATAGCCAGGGCCAAGGTTTGAGCCTCAGGCTGGGCTCGACCCTCCTTTCTTCTTCTGCCTCTCAGCCCTTGGGCACCTGACTTCGCCATTCACTGGCCTCACCTGTGAAAAAGAGTGACCTCTACGTAGTCTGCAGGTGTGGTTTTGAGATGCTGCACAAAAAGCTCCTGGGGCAGGTAGTTCCTCAGCAACCACTGTCTCCCAGCCCTCCCCGAACTCAGTGTTCTCAGCTGTAAAAGGGAGTGAAAAGAGCGTTACCATAGCAGCCTCCTCGCTGGCCTCCCCTCAGACTCCCCCTCCGCCTTGCTCCTCGTTACTCCTCGTGGGTCCGCAGTTTCTCTGTCTGCCCCAGCTCTCCCTGGAATGGTCCCCCAACTCTGCATGGCTGGATAGCTCTTTCCAAGCCCCAACCTCCTCTCCTAGGGAGGCTTTCCTTGATCACCCACCACAAAGGGGCTGCCTGACTGCCATCACTTCGCCCTGGGGTAGCTCCCCAGGTGGCTCTGAACCTCGCAGGCACGTCTCTTGTTGGTGCATCTGCTTGCTCGTGTATTTGTTGCTCCCCCCTGTCTGACTGTTATCTCTGTGATCCCAGGGGTTGTGTTAGTTTTGGTCACTGCTACTTGCTACCTGGCACACACTCAACGAATATTTGTGGGATGAGTTGAAAAATGGGTGAGTGAGCTTCTCAGAGCTCTTCCAGCTTGTCAGTTCTAAGATTCTATGAAAGGTGCTAAAATCCCTTGGGGACAAGATGATGGGGAAGCTTTATAATGGAAAGATCAAATTGGTAACGTTGGCCATTTTTTTAGTATCATGCACAAAGGAAAGAATTTGACCTTAAGTGCTCCTGATATGGTGCACTAGAAGGACACAGCTTCACCCAGGAAGTGTGCTTACCAAAGTAATTGACCCCACATATCAACCCTCTCGATCTAAATATCGGTCTCCAGGAAATGGCGGGAGGGCACAGTAGAACATGTTAAATGACACCGTGAGGGTTCAACCAAGCAAATCAACAATGGGGACAATTCTACAGACAAAGACCTGGTTTCTTCAACAACTAAAATACCATAAAAAAGGAAGGAGGAAGGAATGTTAGACATTAAAAGAGATTTAAGAGTCAGAGCAGCAAAATACAGTGCCTGGATCTTGTTAAGATCCTGGTTCAAATAAATGGATCCTAAAAAGACATTTTTTGAGAAAAATAAGGAAATTTGAAAATGGAGTTCGTATTAGATAGTCTTAAGAAATTGTTAATTTTATTAGCTGTGATAATGAGGTTACTTTTTCAGAAATATTCTAATATGTGAGAGATGTATTCTGAAATATATTTGGGTGAAGTGATATATTGTCCATAATTTTTTTTTAAAGAGATGCTTGGGGGCGAGGAATGAAATAAGGATGTTAAAGTGGGGATAGTTGTTGAAGTAGGGTGGTGGGCACAGGGAGGTTCACTCTTGCTATTTCCTTTACTTGGGTGTGTGTTTGATATTTTCCATCATAAAAAGTAAAATTAAATCAATAAGAGTGCCGCGGATATTCTATTTTGCTGGCTATGGCCCTCCCCGTTCCCTTTTTTAACTCTCTCCCTCCCCTCCCCCTTCCTCCATGCCCCACATTCAGGCCCAGAGAACATCTGTTCTCATCAGACACTGCTGTCCTGACTACTTCCTGTTCTCCCCAAACACCAGAGAAAGGAGAGGCAGACCTTGACTGGAAGCTGGTCCCTTCCTGATTTGCATCTTGCGTGTTTTCCTGGTTTCTCTGCGGCCCATCCTGATTTCTCTGGTTCTGAGCACTGGTCCCAGCGGCTTCATAACCCAGCAGCACTTTCCTTGGGCAGTCACAGTGATAGTCCCAGCCATCACTCACCACTCCCCCTAGTCATCCGTAAATAAGAGTTTACTGCTCAACTCCTCTGGTGGGGGTGTCTGGGATCCCTGTGTTAGAGATTACACAGGAGAGTCAGGTGTAAGCCCTACTCTCAAAAGGGAGCTCAAATCCCAGTTGGAGCAGTATTGAAAACATGGCTTATCACGTAATTGATGATGAAATGTGACCGTAGGCAGAAGAAGGAGGACTCAATTCTAGGGGCAGCAGGAATCAGGAAGGTCTGCGTCTGGAGCCAGGAAGACGTCAGACTGAATGAAATGCGTCACATCCTGCCTTGCATTTAAGTCTAGGGAGACCCGAAGGAAAGTGAAAATGTTAGTTGTGGTTGTGAGTACTACTGTCTTCATGTGCCTACTTATCTCACCTTGCAGGGTAAAGGTGAAGTATATATGTGCCTAGCACTGTGTCCACATGAAACACAGGGAGTTCTTACCCCCGTTCCCTTCCTGTATCTCCTCCTGAATGACTGTGTAAGTTCTCCTAGGGCAGAGACCCTGCACAATGCATCTCTGCACCTCATATTATCTGGCACAGTGCTGGGCGCATAGCAGGCACTTCACGCAGACCAAAGACTAGGTGAGCGGGTCAGTCTCAGGCCAGTACCTAACTGGCTGAATTAGAATCACAGGTGCGTGGTAAAAACGAATTGATTCCAAGGCCCTATCTTAGATCCTCGGAACTCATGTCTCCAAAGAAGGGGCCAAGGAATCTGTGTTTTTACCTGGTTCCCAAGAGGGTCTAAGTAGTTCCTGGCTTAGCAAACAAGGTGGGAGTTGAGGTGAGTTCAGCACCATGGACAGAACCTCACACAGCTGCCCCTATTTCCTCTCTTTCCTGGAACCAGATGGGGCAAGGACATTCTATGTTATGTGACAGGAGTTAATGGTCTAACCCTGATGGGGGCCATGAAACATCTGTGGCCTTGGCCCTCATGTGACACGGCCCTCATCTGTGCTTCAGGAGCGAGTTTTGGGGTGGGCACTGGTCCTGCTGTGGGAGACAGCTCTGACTGCATAGGGAGAGGCAGGATAATGAATATCCCCTCTATTTCTTTTACAAGTTATAAGCGACCCTCATACTGTGCAAGCAGCAAAGCATGAAGCCTGAGCCAGTGTGAACAAATTAATCCCCCAAAGGTGGTTTGAGCACCTACTGTGTTCAAGGGCTGTGCTGGTAGCCAGGGGGCACCTAAGGATCAGCAAGATACAGCTGCCTCCCCAAGGAACCCACAGCTTGTCAAATATGGTTCACTGACTGTTAGGATGGAGAGCAGCCTTGAAGATAACCAGACCCAGAGTCAGCTAGTGTGCTTACTGGAGAGGCAGCCTGGGGAATGGAGAGAACAGACATGTGGCAGAAAAGGCTTTTGAGATTTGGGACCTTGTTCTAGCACTGACTAGATGTGTGGCCTTGTGCCTTGCTGTTTAGCTTTCAGAGCCGTAGTTTCCTAATCTGAGAAGTGGGAGTGATTACATCCTTCCATCAGCCCGGTTCCAGGGGCACAGCCCCAGCACCATTCATTCACTGATAGATTCACATTCATTCATCACATTACATTTATTCCAGGTGAGCTGACCGTCACTGTGAAGGTGCTTGAGAGTCAAGGTGCTTGAGAGATGGCATTCAAGGGGTGTAAACTAGGGTGGAGGGTAATACTCCTGGCCTCCAGTGAGATGACATTTCCAGCCTCCCTTATAGTGAGAGGCCAGCCATATGACTGAGTTCTGGCTGATGGATGTGTCCCACTTGCAGGCCTGGCCCATAAAATTCTCACCTGTGAGATGATCTTTCTCTCTCCTCATCGCTGGCTGGATGGAGAGGACTTTGGGTTATAGGAGCCTGGAGATGGGAGGAGGCCAGGTCCCAGAATCTCTTTGTGGAAGTCTGTCCACCAAACAGCTGCACTGAATTGTTAGAAGAACCAGAAATGAGCTGGTGTTGAGTTGGGGTCTTGGGGAGTTTGTCACCACACTTAGCCTGTCTGCGCACTCTGTGCTCGTGTCTGACTCTCTCTGGCCTGCCAGGCTCCTTTGTCCATGGGATTTTTTTCAGGCGAGAGTACTGGATCCTCCTCCAGAGGATCTTCCCGACCCAGGGATCAAGACCACGTCTCTCACATCTCCTGCATTACAGGTGAAGCCATCCAGGAAGCCCCAGCCTACCCTGACTAATACTAATACAGGGAGATACAGCAAACAGGTAAACGAATGAACAGGAGTTCTAGAAACTGATGGAGTGATTAGGGCCACATGCAGGAAGGAGCCAGTGGGGGATCTTTGGAGGACACATTATGGATTTATTTTTAAATTCTTCTAAGCTTAACAAGTAAACTTTTAGCCTCTCAAAGGTCCTGGTCTAAAATTCTCTAGCTTTGTCTGGGTACTAAAAAGGGACTTTTACATGCTGGCTCAAGCCTTCTGAAACCCCGTCTTCCATGATCTATGTCACTCTTAACTCCACCTTCTTGATTTTGTTTCAAGGACCTGCTGTTTGTTTGTCTTTAATTTTTATCTTTAATTTGGCCCTGCTGGGTCAGAAACCTGTCCCTTCATGCTACATAGCTCTGGTGACCTTTCTCTCTCCCACCCATATCCTGGCCTTCTTGGAAAAGTCTCCAGATGGATCTGTGTTCCCCTCTCTCCAGCCCATTGACCCTCCCCAACCCCAGCTTTGTTCAGTATTTGGGTGTGAGCAGAACTGCATCTTTAATGATTTTATAGAAGCAGGATACAGACCGTGAGACTGAAAACATCCAATTTACCAGTTGGTTTGCAAGAGATATTTATGTAGTTCAAATCTGTTTTATTTATATCTGATTATTTTTAAATTAAATGAAAATAAATTCTAATGCATTGGTATGTTTACTGTGCCATTTAACCCTTGCTGCATAACAAACTACCTAAAATGTAGTGGCTTAAAGCAGTGACACCACTGATTTTGCTCATGCATCTGTGATTTGGGCGGTTTGGTAGGAAAGTTCATCTCTGCTCTGCTTGGTGTCCACTGGGGTGGCTCCAGCTGGGGATGGATCATCTGAAGGCTCTGACATCTTATGCCTGGGTGGGGAAGACTCAAACTGCTATTATCATTCTCTCTATGAGGTCTCTCTGTTATGATGTTGCAGGGTAGAGGGACTTTTACATGCTGGCTCAGGACTTCTAGCCAAGAGAGTAAGCTGGGTTGCCTCTTATGATCTGGCTTAGGAAGTCTAGCAACATCAACCATGGCCAGCTTATATTCAACGAGAGTGTTGGCCCCACCCTTGCCTTTAAGAAATTACATTATTAATTTAAAAAAATGTGCTAAAATATATAACATGAAATTTCCATTGTAACCATGTAAGTGTACTTCAGTGATATTAATTACATTTACGATGTTGTACAAACACCACCAAAACTTTTTTGTAACGGTCATCCATGTTGTAGCGTGTACCAGAACTCCATTCCTTTTCACGGCTGCATACTATTCCATTGCCTATATATATCACACTTTGTTTATCCCTTCATCCATCCACGGACACTTGGGTTGCTTCCGTCTTTTGACTACTGTGAACTTTTCATGCTGCTGTGAATGATGGTGTACAAATATCTGTTTGCATGTCTGCTCTGAATTCTTTGGGGAATATACCCAGGAGGGCAATTCCTGAATCATATGGTCATTCTGTGTACTTTTTTCTTCTGAAGAGCTGGCATACTGTTTTCCACAGCAGCCACCCCATTTTCCATTACCACCAGCAAAGTGCAAGGGTTTAGACTTCTCCACATCCTCACCAGCATGTTTTCTGTGTGTGTGTGTTTTTAAGTAACAGTCACCCTAATGAGTACGAAGTCTCGTCAATGGATATGAACCATCTCCCTGTGGTTTTGATTTACATTTCCCTCATGGCTAGTGATTTTAAACATCTTTTAATATGCCTATTGCCATTGGTGTATCTTCTTTGGGGAAATGTCTTTTCAAGTCCTTTGCCCAGTTTTTAACTGGGTTGTTTTCTGCTGTTGTTCTTGTTGATGAGATCTCATCCTTTTTTGCAGTCATGTAGTATTTCAAAGAAGAGTTATATGGTTCTTTTAGTAACCAGTCCTCTATTGATGGCTATTCAGGTTGTTTCCAATCATATGTTGCTCAAGCAATGCAATAACGAATTTTCTCCTACACATGCTATCGTGCTCAGGTGTGAGTATATTGGAAGAGAAATCCTTGCAGTGGGGTTGGTGAATTAAAGAAAAGTTGCATGTGTCAGTTTGGTGGATGCTGTCCAGTTGCCCTTGAGAGAGTATGCTCCAGTTTATACTCCCTGTAGCTACGTAAGAGAGCAAGGTGCAGCTTTAAAACGAACACTAAGTTTTCAGCATTATGCCAAAGATTTCTTCTTCCTTGGGGATGCTAATCTGACATTTCCTAATACCGATTAAAATGTTGGCCTAACACTGCCCTCTGTTAAGGGATTTGCAACTTAATTGCATTTGTTCATAAAATGGAATTAATATCAAATAACTTGCCATCAACAGTGATTTTTGACCCTGTGCTATGACAAATCTATTCATGTTTTAAAAATCTATTCAAAGTTAAAAAACTTCTTCTTAATACTATTAAAATGATATTTAAAAAATCAGACTCAATCTCAATATGTATGCCAATCTTTCCAAATAGGATACAATTTATTTTTATCCATTTTCCCCCCAGAGGTACAGCCATGAAAATTCATGCCTGGAAACTCTTTTCTGTTATCAGTGGTATCTAACAAGATCATGGAACAACTTGCACATCAAATATTAACTCAACCTGCACTTTTTAGGTGACATGTGGATTTAGAAGCAAACAGCACACTTTCCATAGCCAATGCCAAACCCCTCACTCCTCTGGCTTCTAATTAAGAAAGTAACTGAAAGTTGTTGTGATCAAGCCAGGATCCAATTAAAACAGATAAACAGACTGTGGTCACTTAACTATAATATATTAATATATATTTGTAATTAACTAGACACAGTTTTCAAGAAGAAGGGGACTTTTTTTCAGCGGCGAAAACTCCTGTAAATGAAGAACTAACATGTATTAATAAATCAACTCAGGACACAAATTCTATATGCTTTTCATGGCAACTAATGTAATATTTATATTAACTGATAATAAAGATATATGTCAAATAAGACTTGATATGCAGGGTGAGTAAACGAGAAATACTTAGTATGTTAAAACCATAGTAAATACACAATTCACTTTGTACTGTGTGTTAATGTAGAAACTAGGTTACATAAACAATAACTCACTTCTCTTTCCTTGCATGATGCCTTCAAGTTCATCCAGTCCAACCTCTTACCCAACAAAGGAACCCTGGATCACCCAAGCACTGCTGATTCCTCCAGTGATGACAGTTGCATTATTTCAAATGGCAGCGAAGCCATGATGCATCTTAGAAGTCACCTAAATTGGGTGCTTTGGGGCTTTCCCCTCCTCTGGGAGCTCTCCAGAACACACTGGCTTCTTCCTCAGCCACCTGAGATTCAGACACATAACTGCCCAGAGATTAAAAAAAAAAACCTTCCCAGGCAATTTCAGTTTACAGCAAAGTTTGGGATCATCTGTTTCTACTTTACAAAGACCATCATCATCTGCTTGTCATCTCCTCATTCATTTGTCACACGAATTTTTATTGAACCTTTTTTGAACTTTTATTGAAACTTCTATGCTAGGTACTGAGGATACCCATATGTTACTTGCCTAATTTTTTTTGCACCTAAAGACATTTTGGGGTGAATTAAAAAAAAATTTAATGTGGACCATTTTCAAAGTCTTTACTGAATTTGTTTCAATATTGCTTCTGTTTTATGTTTTGTTTTTTTGGCCACAAGGCATGTGAGATCTCAGCTCCCAGACCAGGGATTGAACCCTCACCCCTGCATTGGAAGGGGAAATCCCAGACCACTGGACTGCCAGGGAAGTCCCAAGACATTTGTTTTAAACAGAAAGTTTATATAATGGATTTGATGGGCCAGATCTATTAAATCTATCATACTTCAACATAGACACATAATTCTTGAAATAAATAAGAATTACCTAAAAGGTACACTACTATCTAAGAAGTAGACTACTGACTGAGAGGTCTGTTGTATATTACTTGTGATATTCATACCACCTTTCAGGAAACAATTCACTTCTATATCTGTTCACTCATTCTTTCATCCATCCATCCCATATTTCCTGAGCTCCTCTGATGGGCCATGCTTGATACTGGCATCCTCCCCTGCCTTCTTGCTTGACTATGCCTAGTGTCCATCAGTCACCCAGGAGCCTCCCATGCTCCCTGCTGCTGGAACCAGAATGGAGCCATCCTAACCCAAAGCAGTCAGGCCTTGACTGCTGACCTGGGGGTGGAGTCCCAGTGGGTAGTGTAGGCTGTCACCACCAGGGGGCACTCCTGCCTCACTGCTGGCTTCTCACCCAGGCTAGGGCCAGGGCAAGGTGGGCCTGGCTGAAAGGGGAGGATGGCTGGCATGCTGCTGAGAGGCACCAGGCTAGGCTTTTGAAGAGCCTCAGGGGGCTGAGCGACTTCACTTTCACCTTTCACTTTCATGCATTGGAGAAGGAAATGGCAACCCACTCCAGTGTTCTTGCCTGGAGAATCCCAGGGATGGGGGAGCCTGGTAGCCTGCTGTCTATGGGGTCACACAGAGTCGGACACAACTGAAGTGACTTAGCAGCAGCAGCAGCATGGGATAAGGAGGCGTGGAAATGGGGCCCCTGCACTCAGATTCTAGGAAATTTTCCCTCTTCCCTGACAGGGGAAAAGAGCACACAATACTTCTATTTACACAGGAGCAGCTGGCGACAGCGGCCCTTGATGAAACCATCCTGCCATTTGGTGAAAGGCTAGGCCACTCCGTGTGCAGATACTGAGCCCATCATAAGCACCAGACAGTATACCTGCAGCTGATCCGGAACCTGTCCTCTACCTCAACCCTCTGCTGATTCTTTCCAGGGTGAGGAGAGGGCTGATGGGGGCAAAGGAGGCCGCTCCTGGGGACTGGGGCCATCCTGATCCCCACCTACAGCCAGGAAGACCAGTCCAGGTGGATGGGGCCTTCTACAACTGTTCTTCCCCTGGGCCTCAGTTTTCCTTTCTATAAAATGGAGCTGAAATAGTTTCTGCCCTACCTGCCTCTCTTGGGAGCGTGGCTGTGAAAACTGCTGCAAATAGCAAATAATAGATTTGAAGAGAAATCTAAAGTGGGGAATCTAAAATGGAACATGGAGCCCCTCCTCTCTGCTCCTTCTTGCTTTAGAATTTGTTCCAATTTGTAATCTGTGTAAGTCAATGCTTCACCACGCCTTGCTGGAGCTGGCAATCAGGTGCGGTGGTGGCTTCTACCTTGCCCTGCAATGACTTTTCTCTAATTGCTCTAATCCGTGTTTTCATGCACTCGCTGGAAAAAGAAGAGCCGCCAGCTCCACGGAGGAGGGGAGCCGAGGCGTGAACCCCAGGCAAGGGGGAAGGGGAGGCGTGAAGCCGAGCACCTACTGTCTGCAGCCCCTGGCAGCGGAGGTGTGTGCGAGGGTGACGATTCCTGGGGAGCCCGCGTACCTGGGAAAGGGGATGGGGGAGGACAGGGAACCCCGATTAAGTCTGTCTCCCAAGGAGAAGAAGACTGAGGGCAGAACGCTAGCTGGCACAGGGCAGAGAGACCCCAGGGAGCAGTCTGTGGGTGAGTGTTTTCCCCGTGTGCGAGTCCTTGTTTCTGGGAGTGTGCAGCTGTGGCTTTCTCTGAGACAGGACGATTCCATGTGGTCTCACCTGATTTGTCTTGCCTTTGGGAGGACAGCTCAGTATGCGTCTGTGTCTGGTGTTTTGTCTCCGACTGTGTGTCTGTGAGCGGGTTGCATGTTACTCCCGCTAGCAGCTGGCTCTGTGGGACTTAGCTTCCAGTTGCAGGACTTTCTTGCTGAGCCTCTGGGGACCCCACCTTGGGCAGAGGTGCTGGTGCAGCTGGGGGCGGGATGGTGCTAGCCCACATAGCCGCTTAAGCCCCTCCTGCTGGGATAAAGCGATTATCTCTGTGTGTGTGTGTGTGTGTGTGTGTGTGTGTGTGTACTTGTATAGGTGGGTGAGACTGAGCTCTCACAGTCTTTAGGGGTTGCAGAATCCTCAGCTACCCCCCAAAAAGGTCCAAAAATTTGCCCATGGTGTTTCCTTCCCTCCCTTCCCTTGCCAGGATTCCCTCCCCATGGCTGACCTGGATATGTGCATTTACACAAAGACGAAGATGCTCTGCTCCTAAATTGCTTCTCCTCCTAGGGATTCTCTGGTGCTAATGGTGGCATTTCAGTCAGTGTCAGAGGGGAGATGGCTTGGGATGTAGGGCGCTTCCTGGTGCTGCCTTGGTGACATGGGACAAATTGAGATTCTTGACCTTGTGTTTGACAAATGAATTGCGTATAATCACCAGTTAGTTTTACCTGTGTAAACCTAAGCAAGAGGAAAAGCTTTGGGTTGCTCCTCCTGGTGCCAGGAGACTCTACACAAGATTAATTACGATCAGAAGCAGCAAATGTGAAGTCCACGGATGAAATGTTCCAAAACTGGTGAGTAAATTCAGTTTCCTATAACAAACACGTGATAAAGAAAGAGTTCTCAGCAGAAACATGTCAACAGTGGCTAACACTTAATATCTCCTCCTACATATCAGGCACCAAGCTCTTCCCAGGTCAGCTCTTAAAACCCTCAAAGCCACCGTATGATGCCCATTTTATTTTATTTTTTGGTTAGGGATCAAACCCTCACTCCCTGCAATGGAAACATGGAATCTTAACCACTGGACTTCCAGGGTGCCCATTTTAGAGATGAAGAAACTAAGGTACAAAGAGGGTAAAGAATTTGTCTTGAGATCACACAGTTCATGGAGCAGGAATTTGAACTCAGGCTGGCTGGTACCCTTGCCTACTACCCAGCCACTAGGTCATGAGTTGTAGGACAGCCCTATAGGGTGGGCTCAGCGTGGGGTTAATGCTGTTCCTTCTTGCATGGTGGCTCAGATGGTAAAGAATCTGAATGCAATGCGGGAGACCTAGGTTCGATCCCTGGGTCAGGAAGATCCACTGGAGAAGGAAATGGCAACCCACTGCAATATTCTCGCCTGGAGAATTCTGTGGACAGAAGAGCCTGATGGGCTACAGTCCACGGGGTCGCAAGGAGTCAGTCAAGACTGAACTACTAACACTTTCTGTCCTCTTGCAGGAGACCCACAAACCTCAGTTTTCACATGGCAAAGACAGGGGGAGACAAGTCTGAAAGAGACTTACCCCATGTGGCTAATATTCGTCTCATGGTATGCAAATATGCTTTTGCATTTTTGTATACCAAATACCAAAGGTTTTCCTTTACTTCTGCAACAGGTATGATGTTCAGCCCAGCACCTTGCAGTCTCACCTGCGCTTGTGTCAACAGCTGCAGCTGCCGTGATCAGGGGGAGCACCGCTGACACTGGCTGGGGAGGCCCCCTCCAGTTCAGACCAAGGCTGATTCACAGCGTCTGGGAGCTGGGGTTCGGGTGCTGGTGTCTTAGAAAATCTGACAGGAGGCTGGGAGTGCACCTGGAAAATGGGGGTGCAAGGGGTGGAGGCCACACCGTAAAGTCTACCTCATAAGGCTTTTGTGTTTTAGTTAGGGATTGCTTCGTATTGCCATCACAGAGACTGGAAATGACAGTGGCTTATACCAGATTGAGGCTTATCTCTATCTTATATAAAGGATATCAGGAGATAGGCATCCAGGATTGTGGGGAAGGAGGCTCAACTCTGTCTTGAAAGCACCAAGTACTAATTTCCTCATTTCTTTTAACTTAAGAGAAAATTGAGGTATGATTTACATACAGGAAAGGAAATTAAATGCATGGATTCTAAATGTATAGTTTGACGGATGTACATATGTGTATCGAACATGCCCAGCATCCCAGAAGGCTCCCTCATATGTTCTCTCCCAGTCACCAGCCCTTTCTCCCCAAGGCAGTCACTACCCGGACTTCTGTCACTAGAGACTGGTTTTGCCTGTTTTTATCCTTCATTTGAACAGGGTCACAGAGTGTGTTTTCTTGCTTTTGGCCTCTTGGACTTAGTGTAACGCCTGTGAGATTCATCCAAGTTGTGACACGTATATCAGCAGCCGATTCTTTTTTATTGCTAAGTAATGTTCTATGGTGGGGAAACACACCACCATTTGCTTATTCTTTCACTTGTTGATGGACATTTGTGCTGTTTTCTGTTCATAGTATAATGAATAAAGCTGCAATGAAAATTTATGTCCAGTCTCTGTGTGGACGTGTGCTTTCACTTCTCTTGGGTAAATCCCTTGGGGTGGAATGGCTGGGTAGTAGAATGAGTGTAGCCTTGTGAGAAATTGCCAAACAGTGTTTCAAACAGAGTGAGCCAGGGACAGCCCCACTGGCTATGTGAGAGAGTGGATCCTCATCCTTCTGTGCAATACTTGATACAATCAGTCTTTCACATTTTTGACCATTCCTTTGGGTGTGAGTGGCAGTTTATTGTGGTTTCATTTTGCATATATCTCTGATAGGTGCTAATGTAGAGTATC
Organism: Neotragus pygmaeus; assembly: GCA_006410875.1. Classification (NCBI taxonomy): domain Eukaryota; kingdom Metazoa; phylum Chordata; class Mammalia; order Artiodactyla; family Bovidae; genus Neotragus; species Neotragus pygmaeus. The sequence goes on along the minus strand of SJYV01024021.1, from coordinate 249,304 downwards.
TTTTTGTGCATATTGGTCATTTTGATGTTCCCTTTTGTGAACTGCCTCTTCATATCTTTGCCTACTAAAAAATTCTGATTTTTTTCTTATTGATTTGATTTGTAGAAGTTCTTTATATGTGCTGGATACTAGTCCTTTGCCAGGTATAGGTATTGAATTATCTTCTCTGCATCTGCGTGTTGGCTTTTCTTTCTCTTAATGGTGTCTGGCTGAATATAAGTTCTTAATTATTACAAGGCCCGATTTACAAATTTTTCCTTTATGGTTAATGTTTTTGTGTTATGTTTAAAAACACTTTTCCTCCCCAAGGAGTCTTTCTTCCTAATTTATTTTTTTATTGAAGGATAATTGCTTTACAAAATTTTATTGTTTTCTGTCAAACCTCAACATGAATCAGCCATAGATATCCATATACCCCCTCCCTTTTGAACCTTCCTCTCATTTCTCTCCCCATCCCTCCCCTCTAGGTTGATACAGAGCCCCTGTTTGAGTTTCCTGAGCCATACAGCAAATTCTCATTGGTTATCTATTTTACATACGGTAATGTAACTTTCCATATTACTCTTTCCATACATCTCACCCTCTCCTCCCATCTCTTCATGTCCATAAGTCTATTCTCTATGTCTGCTTCTCCACTGATGCCCTACAAATAAGTTCTTCAGTATCATTCTTCTAGATTCCGTATATGTGTGTTAGAATACAATATTTCTCTTTCTCTTTCTGACACATTTCACTCTGTGTAATAGGCTCTAGGCTCAACCACCTCATCAGAATGTGTTCCTTTTTATGGCTGAGAAATATTCCATCGTGTACATGTACCACAACTTCTTTATCCATGCATCTGTCGATGGGCATTTAGGTTGCTTCCATGTTCTAGCTATTGTAAATAGTGCTGCAATGAGCAGTGGGATACACGTGTCTTTTTCAACTTTGGTTTCCTCAGGGTATATGCCTAGGGGTAGGATTGCTGGGTCATATGGTGGTTTTATTCCTACATTTTTTAAGGAATCTCCATACTGTCTTCCATAGTGGCTGCATCAATTTACATTCTCACCAAGAGTGCAAGAGTGTTCCCTTTTCTCCACACCCTCTCCAGTGTTTATTGTTTGTAGACTTTTTGATGATGGCCATTCTAAGTAGTGTGAGGTGATAGCTCATTGTAGTTTTGATTTGCATTTCTCTAATAATGAGTGATGTTGAGCATTTTTTTCATGTGTTTGTTAGCCATCTTTACGTCTTCTTTGGAGAAATGTCTGTTTAGGTCTTTTTCCCACTTTTTGATTGGGTTGTTTGTTTTCCTGGCATTGAGTTGTATGAGCTGCTTGTATATTTTGGAAATTAATCCTTTGTCAGTAGTTTCATTTGCTATTATTTTCTCCCTTTCTGAGGGTTGTCTTTTCATCTTGCTTATAGTCTCCTTTGCTGTGAAAAAGCTTTTAAGTTTAATCAGGTCCCACTTTTTTACTTTTATTTTTATTTCTGTTACTCTAGGAGGGGGGTCATGGAGGATCTTGCTTTGATTTATGTCATCGAGTGTTCCACCTATGTTTACTTCTAAGTTTTATAGTTTCTGGTCTTACATTTAGGTCTTTAATCCATTTTGAGTTTATCTTTGTGCGTGGTGTTAGGAAGTGTTCTAATTTCATTCTTTTACATGTAGCTGTTCAGTTTTCCCAGCACCATTATGGAAGAAGCATCTTTGCCCCATTGTCTATTCTTGCCTCCTTTGTCAAAAATAAGGTACTCATAGGTGCAAGGGTTTATTTCTGGGCTTTCTATCTTGTTCCGTTAGTCTATATTTCTGTTTTTGTGCCAGAACCATACTGTCTTGATGACTGTAGCTTTGTAGTATAATCTGAAGTCAGGAGGGTTGATTCCTCCAGCTCCATTTTTCTTTCTCAAGAATGCTTTAGCTATTCAGCTTTTCCTCCCCAAGGAGTCTTTTAACACATGACTCCATCTGGCCTCACCCCACCTGGCTGCTCTCTCTGCCTCCCCATCCTCTATTAGAAGTGCCTCCCAGGAGCAAGGGGTGAGGAAGGCAGAGATGGGATGGCAGATCTGTGGGGAAGAGCAGGGTTAAAGCCTCCCTAGAATACGAGATCTGTGTCCCCCACCCCCTTCCTTCCCTGTGCGGATTTGGGTTTATGCTGGGCTGCAAGATTAAAGCCAAAGAGATTAAAAGATTACCTCTGACAGGGAAGGCAAATTCTGCCTCTTTGCTCCTAGAGCCATGAGGGGGAGGGGTGAGAGTGTTACTGGGGTGCAGGTTGTGGGGTGGTACTGATGGAGCCATCTCCACTATCAGGGCCCTCCCCTTCCTGCTGAGAACTCTGCCTCCTGGAAGGCTGAAGCCCGGGCCACTAGCTCATCTCTCTGAACCTCTGATCCCAAGTTATAAAGGGCATGGGGGGCTGAGCTGGATACTGAGCACCAACATAGGCTTTAGTGGGTCAAAGTATGACCCCCAGACCAGGGGTCCCTGTATCAGAAATACAACCATCAGGCCCCTTCCCAGACCTATTGAGGCAGAAATTTGGGGGATGGAGTGGGGAGAGCAATCTATGTTTTAAAAGCCCTCCAGGGGATTCTGATGCACAGGAATATCTGAGCACCAGTGCCTTTAATTATGGTAACAGTTGCTAATTTTTAAAGCATTTAACTGTGCTCACCAGTGACTCTTCTAAAGAGTACGCACCCACTCACTTATGGTGCTATTACTCACCTTATTTACACATGAGGAACTGAGATGAGAGAGGTGAAGCATTTGTTCAGGGTCACACAGCTACTAGATGACTGAGCCCAGACTTAGACTCCAGGGGGCTGGCTCCAGAGGCTGAGTCACTAACTACTGCTCGAAACCGTTTTGAATTCCCAGTGCTGTGCATCCTGGCCTTCTCAGAAGCCCACAGCTTTTGTCAGTGGCTCCAGGGAGTGGTGACTCCAAGAGGCTGACTGCTTCAGGGGCCCCTGGCTTGCCAGGTCCTCTCCCAGCTTCCTCAGGGCTTGCTGACCACATGTCTTCCTGCTTCCTTTCCCTGCCTCCTGGGGCAGATGGGAGCCCCTCGGCCAAGGCTGAGGGAAGCAGATGCTGAGAGCTGACCTCAGCTGCACAGTAAGCCAGACCGCAGACAGAGACCCGCCGCTCCAAGTCTCAGAAATTCATTTATGTCTCAGTTCATTCCCTCATTTCAGTGTTTAGCGATCAAAGCGAAGTAGAGGCCAGCAGAAGCCAGAGGCAGAGAGAAGGAAGGGGGAAGAGGAAACCCGTCCGCTGATTTTACGATTTTCCCTGCTAGTCCCCTCCTGTCACTAGGGATGCTGAGAAAGCCCAACCCCTGAAGCTGGAAAGTGATCAAGGAACAGTCAAGGCCAAGATGAGGAGGCTGATTTATGGGGCCAGCGCTGGGGAGCGAGAGTGAGGGCACCAGCTGCGGGAGAGAGCCATTCATCACAGCTCCCGGGGAGAGTGGAGGGCCTTCACAGGTCTAGCCCCCACTGGGCTCCCTGGCCTGCTCTGCTCTCAGGAGGACAGAACTTATCTTTGGGGCTCCCAGTACCTCTCACTTCTCTCCCCCAGTTCTCCTGGGTCTGTAGCTTCTTTGAACCTTTGAGTTGGGGGTGGGATGGGGAGGAACAAAGAATACAGCCCCAGGCAAGTCCCTTCTCTGAGCTTCAGCTTCCCCATCTGTAAAACCAGAGCCCCAGCCTAGCTGGTCAGCCTCACAGGGAGGTTATGGAGGGAAAAGGCCATGGCCATGAGTTGCAAAGCCCTGTCCCACCCAAGAGATGACAAGTGGGAATGGGAGTGAGGACCTTGCCTCCTACTGCTGTGAGGCAAGGGGTTCTTCACGTGAGGTGTGTGCCGGGCACACAGGGCTGCTGCAGCTGAGGTTCTGTCTGTGCGGGTGTGTCCACCTGTGCATAAATGTAATGTGTCCAAAGCCACAGCCGAGTGTACGGAGCATGCGCGAGTATGCATGTGCGTGAGCAGACACACATGTGTACGTGTGTGCAGCTGCACCGACACCTGTGAGCTCCAGCTCTCATGTAATCTCTCTACCCCCACCAGCCTGGGAGGACTGCTCTGGAGAGGTGGTGGGGGTGTGGCTGGGTGCTTATTCACGAGCCCCATCCAGCTGGTTATTTATTGATTAATTCTGCTGCCAGCTGATAGATGCCAAGCCTGTGCCAGACGCAGGCCCTGGGCTGATTTACATAATTAAAAACCATCAGTAACAGAGCGGGCCCTCACCCGCCAACTGTTTCCTCTAGCATGACAGGCCGAGCCTCCCTCCTCCCCCCCGCCCCTGTCCTCTGCATCCTCCCGGCTCCCTCTCCTTCCAGACCCCTCACCCTCCTGGCCTGCTCTGTGTCAGTATGCTGGCCTGGGCCCTTCCATGACGTCAGCCACTGCTCAGTCAGTGATGGAGAGCTCGTAGTGTTCTGGGATTCTCCAGTCACTGACTCTGAGATGCTATTAGTGGACGGTTCTAAGGTTCTTCGATGGAAAGCCTCAGATTATAAGATTCAGCTCTGATCCTTGGAGTTGTGATTTTTCAAGAGTCTATTACTCTATGTGACAATGGGGAAATGATGTTTGCTCTCAGCAGCTCTGCCTGCGCTCGGGGAGGTGGGGCTGCTCTCTGGAGGGCCTGACTTTCTGTGGAGGCCTCCATGGTGGATGAGGTGGGTCAGACCCTGCTTTCCAGGAGGAGAAGAGCATCATGGCAGAGGGCTGGGGTGGGGTAGGGGCTGGGCACCGCAGGAATCTGTCAGAAGGAAGGAGGACCCAGGGATACCCGAGGAGGGCTGGAGGGAGAAATCCTTGCTGATGTCCTAGGCGCCAAGAGGGATTTGGAATATATGGGATCCTGTGGAGTGTGTGACATCGGTCCCTTTGCTGGTGTCATCTTCAGTGTCTTCAGAGAAAACTCTGACATCAGGAGAGACAGTCTGTGGGGAGGAGTGTGGATTATTCTATTTCCCAGCTGTGTGATCCTGAGGAAGCTACTCAGCTTTCTGAGCTTCAGCTACCTTCTCACCTGTGAGTTGGGGTTTGTTGTAAGGATTAAGTATTAACTTCTGGGGACTTACCTCGTGATCCAGTTGCTAAGACTCTGTGGTCCCAGCGCAGGCAGCCCTGGTGCGATTCTTGGTTGGGGAACTAGATCCCACATGCCTTAGCTAAGGGTTCACCTGTTGCAACTAAAGATCTTGCATGCCTCGACTAAAAGACCTGGAGCAGCCAAATAGATAAATAAAATAAGTAAAAAATAATTAACTTCTCTAAAGTGCTTGGAATGCAGTTGGTACCTGCTGAACCCCTAATAACTGGTGGCTATAATTGTGTGGGTCCTTGGGGGAGATGAGTAGGAGGCTGGTCAGATATGGTGAAAGTCCAGACACACAGAGGGGTTGGGTTTTCCCATTTTTGCAGGCCAGCTCCCAGTGGGGCTGGTGCTTGGAGGTTGTTGGTTGAATGAATGAGTGGTTCTTATNTTTCAACTTTGGTTTCCTCAGGGTATATGCCTAGGGGTAGGATTGCTGGGTCATATGGTGGTTTTATTCCTACATTTTTTAAGGAATCTCCATACTGTCTTCCATAGTGGCTGCATCAATTTACATTCTCACCAAGAGTGCAAGAGTGTTCCCTTTTCTCCACACCCTCTCCAGTGTTTATTGTTTGTAGACTTTTTGATGATGGCCATTCTAAGTAGTGTGAGGTGATAGCTCATTGTAGTTTTGATTTGCATTTCTCTAATAATGAGTGATGTTGAGCATTTTTTTCATGTGTTTGTTAGCCATCTTTACGTCTTCTTTGGAGAAATGTCTGTTTAGGTCTTTTTCCCACTTTTTGATTGGGTTGTTTGTTTTCCTGGCATTGAGTTGTATGAGCTGCTTGTATATTTTGGAAATTAATCCTTTGTCAGTAGTTTCATTTGCTATTATTTTCTCCCTTTCTGAGGGTTGTCTTTTCATCTTGCTTATAGTCTCCTTTGCTGTGAAAAAGCTTTTAAGTTTAATCAGGTCCCACTTTTTTACTTTTATTTTTATTTCTGTTACTCTAGGAGGGGGGTCATGGAGGATCTTGCTTTGATTTATGTCATCGAGTGTTCCACCTATGTTTACTTCTAAGTTTTATAGTTTCTGGTCTTACATTTAGGTCTTTAATCCATTTTGAGTTTATCTTTGTGCGTGGTGTTAGGAAGTGTTCTAATTTCATTCTTTTACATGTAGCTGTTCAGTTTTCCCAGCACCATTATGGAAGAAGCATCTTTGCCCCATTGTCTATTCTTGCCTCCTTTGTCAAAAATAAGGTACTCATAGGTGCAAGGGTTTATTTCTGGGCTTTCTATCTTGTTCCGTTAGTCTATATTTCTGTTTTTGTGCCAGAACCATACTGTCTTGATGACTGTAGCTTTGTAGTATAATCTGAAGTCAGGAGGGTTGATTCCTCCAGCTCCATTTTTCTTTCTCAAGAATGCTTTAGCTATTCAGCTTTTCCTCCCCAAGGAGTCTTTTAACACATGACTCCATCTGGCCTCACCCCACCTGGCTGCTCTCTCTGCCTCCCCATCCTCTATTAGAAGTGCCTCCCAGGAGCAAGGGGTGAGGAAGGCAGAGATGGGATGGCAGATCTGTGGGGAAGAGCAGGGTTAAAGCCTCCCTAGAATACGAGATCTGTGTCCCCCACCCCCTTCCTTCCCTGTGCGGATTTGGGTTTATGCTGGGCTGCAAGATTAAAGCCAAAGAGATTAAAAGATTACCTCTGACAGGGAAGGCAAATTCTGCCTCTTTGCTCCTAGAGCCATGAGGGGGAGGGGTGAGAGTGTTACTGGGGTGCAGGTTGTGGGGTGGTACTGATGGAGCCATCTCCACTATCAGGGCCCTCCCCTTCCTGCTGAGAACTCTGCCTCCTGGAAGGCTGAAGCCCGGGCCACTAGCTCATCTCTCTGTACCTCTGATCCCGTTATAAAGGGCATGGGGGGCTGAGCTGGATACTGAGCACCAACATAGGCTTTAGTGGGTCAAAGTATGACCCCCAGACCAGGGGTCCCTGTATCAGAAATACAACCATCAGGCCCCTTCCCAGACCTATTGAGGCAGAAATTTGGGGGATGGAGTGGGGAGAGCAATCTATGTTTTAAAAGCCCTCCAGGGGATTCTGATGCACAGGAATATCTGAGCACCAGTGCCTTTAATTATGGTAACAGTTGCTAATTTTTAAAGCATTTAACTGTGCTCACCAGTGACTCTTCTAAAGAGTACGCACCCACTCACTTATGGTGCTATTACTCACCTTATTTACACATGAGGAACTGAGATGAGAGAGGTGAAGCATTTGTTCAGGGTCACACAGCTACTAGATGACTGAGCCCAGACTTAGACTCCAGGGGGCTGGCTCCAGAGGCTGAGTCACTAACTACTGCTCGAAACCGTTTTGAATTCCCAGTGCTGTGCATCCTGGCCTTCTCAGAAGCCCACAGCTTTTGTCAGTGGCTCCAGGGAGTGGTGACTCCAAGAGGCTGACTGCTTCAGGGGCCCCTGGCTTGCCAGGTCCTCTCCCAGCTTCCTCAGGGCTTGCTGACCACATGTCTTCCTGCTTCCTTTCCCTGCCTCCTGGGGCAGATGGGAGCCCCTCGGCCAAGGCTGAGGGAAGCAGATGCTGAGAGCTGACCTCAGCTGCACAGTAAGCCAGACCGCAGACAGAGACCCGCCGCTCCAAGTCTCAGAAATTCATTTATGTCTCAGTTCATTCCCTCATTTCAGTGTTTAGCGATCAAAGCGAAGTAGAGGCCAGCAGAAGCCAGAGGCAGAGAGAAGGAAGGGGGAAGAGGAAACCCGTCCGCTGATTTTACGATTTTCCCTGCTAGTCCCCTCCTGTCACTAGGGATGCTGAGAAAGCCCAACCCCTGAAGCTGGAAAGTGATCAAGGAACAGTCAAGGCCAAGATGAGGAGGCTGATTTATGGGGCCAGCGCTGGGGAGCGAGAGTGAGGGCACCAGCTGCGGGAGAGAGCCATTCATCACAGCTCCCGGGGAGAGTGGAGGGCCTTCACAGGTCTAGCCCCCACTGGGCTCCCTGGCCTGCTCTGCTCTCAGGAGGACAGAACTTATCTTTGGGGCTCCCAGTACCTCTCACTTCTCTCCCCCAGTTCTCCTGGGTCTGTAGCTTCTTTGAACCTTTGAGTTGGGGGTGGGATGGGGAGGAACAAAGAATACAGCCCCAGGCAAGTCCCTTCTCTGAGCTTCAGCTTCCCCATCTGTAAAACCAGAGCCCCAGCCTAGCTGGTCAGCCTCACAGGGAGGTTATGGAGGGAAAAGGCCATGGCCATGAGTTGCAAAGCCCTGTCCCACCCAAGAGATGACAAGTGGGAATGGGAGTGAGGACCTTGCCTCCTACTGCTGTGAGGCAAGGGGTTCTTCACGTGAGGTGTGTGCCGGGCACACAGGGCTGCTGCAGCTGAGGTTCTGTCTGTGCGGGTGTGTCCACCTGTGCATAAATGTAATGTGTCCAAAGCCACAGCCGAGTGTACGGAGCATGCGCGAGTATGCATGTGCGTGAGCAGACACACATGTGTACGTGTGTGCAGCTGCACCGACACCTGTGAGCTCCAGCTCTCATGTAATCTCTCTACCCCCACCAGCCTGGGAGGACTGCTCTGGAGAGGTGGTGGGGGTGTGGCTGGGTGCTTATTCACGAGCCCCATCCAGCTGGTTATTTATTGATTAATTCTGCTGCCAGCTGATAGATGCCAAGCCTGTGCCAGACGCAGGCCCTGGGCTGATTTACATAATTAAAAACCATCAGTAACAGAGCGGGCCCTCACCCGCCAACTGTTTCCTCTAGCATGACAGGCCGAGCCTCCCTCCTCCCCCCCGCCCCTGTCCTCTGCATCCTCCCGGCTCCCTCTCCTTCCAGACCCCTCACCCTCCTGGCCTGCTCTGTGTCAGTATGCTGGCCTGGGCCCTTCCATGACGTCAGCCACTGCTCAGTCAGTGATGGAGAGCTCGTAGTGTTCTGGGATTCTCCAGTCACTGACTCTGAGATGCTATTAGTGGACGGTTCTAAGGTTCTTCGATGGAAAGCCTCAGATTATAAGATTCAGCTCTGATCCTTGGAGTTGTGATTTTTCAAGAGTCTATTACTCTATGTGACAATGGGGAAATGATGTTTGCTCTCAGCAGCTCTGCCTGCGCTCGGGGAGGTGGGGCTGCTCTCTGGAGGGCCTGACTTTCTGTGGAGGCCTCCATGGTGGATGAGGTGGGTCAGACCCTGCTTTCCAGGAGGAGAAGAGCATCATGGCAGAGGGCTGGGGTGGGGTAGGGGCTGGGCACCGCAGGAATCTGTCAGAAGGAAGGAGGACCCAGGGATACCCGAGGAGGGCTGGAGGGAGAAATCCTTGCTGATGTCCTAGGCGCCAAGAGGGATTTGGAATATATGGGATCCTGTGGAGTGTGTGACATCGGTCCCTTTGCTGGTGTCATCTTCAGTGTCTTCAGANACCGCAGGCATCTGTCAGAAGGAAGGAGGACCCAGGGATACCCGAGGAGGGCTGGAGGGAGAAATCCTTGCTGATGTCCTAGGCGCCAAGAGGGATTTGGAATATATGGGATCCTGTGGAGTGTGTGACATCGGTCCCTTTGCTGGTGTCATCTTCAGTGTCTTCAGAGAAAACTCTGACATCAGGAGAGACAGTCTGTGGGGAGGAGTGTGGATTATTCTATTTCCCAGCTGTGTGATCCTGAGGAAGCTACTCAGCTTTCTGAGCTTCAGCTACCTTCTCACCTGTGAGTTGGGGTTTGTTGTAAGGATTAAGTATTAACTTCTGGGGACTTACCTCGTGATCCAGTTGCTAAGACTCTGTGGTCCCAGCGCAGGCAGCCCTGGTGCGATTCTTGGTTGGGGAACTAGATCCCACATGCCTTAGCTAAGGGTTCACCTGTTGCAACTAAAGATCTTGCATGCCTCGACTAAAAGACCTGGAGCAGCCAAATAGATAAATAAAATAAGTAAAAAATAATTAACTTCTCTAAAGTGCTTGGAATGCAGTTGGTACCTGCTGAACCCCTAATAACTGGTGGCTATAATTGTGTGGGTCCTTGGGGGAGATGAGTAGGAGGCTGGTCAGATATGGTGAAAGTCCAGACACACAGAGGGGTTGGGTTTTCCCATTTTTGCAGGCCAGCTCCCAGTGGGGCTGGTGCTTGGAGGTTGTTGGTTGAATGAATGAGTGGTTCTTATCTCAGCTCTTCCCAAACCCAATGCCAGCCCCAGCCAGCCCTCAGCCAACTTAGGCAGGGTATCTGGGTGCATGGCTTCTCTCAGGCAGGTCCCCAGGACTTGCTCTCTCCTCCTCCACCTGTCCCATCTCTGCCTCTTCAGCTCCATTTGCATAGCCTTGCTCTGATCCTCAGCAGTAAGGTCTGCCCCTCCCCCAACCACCTCCAAGATTGGTCATAATTTTAAAAAGTGAAATAAAGTATGTTTAAAATTAACAATAGAATGTAAGATGGTGCAGCCACTGTGGAACACAGTTTGGCAGGTCTTCAAAAAGTTAAACAGAATTACCATATAATCTAGCAATTCCACTCCTAGGTATACACCCAGAGGAATTTTAAAGTACATCCTCTGAAAAAGCAAAAGCTCAAACAGCTTGTACCCCAGTGTTCATGGTAACATTATTCACAATAATCAAAAGATAGAAACAACCCAAATGCTTGTCTGCAGATGAATGGATAAATAAAGTACAAAACCTTTGCGCTTAGTTGCTTCAGTCATGTCTAACTCTTTGTAACCCAGTGGACTGTAGCCTGCCAGATTCATTTGTCCATGGGATTTTCCCAGCAGGAATACTGGAGTGGGCTGCCATGCCCTCCTCTAGGGGAGCTTTCAGACCCAAGGACTGAACACTCATCTTCTGTGCCTCCTGCACTGCAGGTGAATTCCTTACCACTCGGCCATTGGGGAAGCCCACAAAACATATGTAAAGGTATGAAAAATACAAGCACATAGAATGGAATATTAGTTAGCCTTAACAAAAGAATAAAATTCTGATACATGCCACCACATGGATGAACCTTGAAGACATTATGCTAAGTGAAGAAAACCAGATGCAAAATGACAGATTTGATTTACATTCTTTTTTCAATCAAACTTCCAAATTTGATTCCAGTCAAATTCAATTTTCCATATTATACACTCACGGAAGTGTATGATTCCACTTATATGAGGAACATAGAATAGTCAAATTTGTAGAGATAGGAGAAGAGGTCGTCAGGGGCTGGTGGAGGGAGAAATGAGAAGTTAGTGTTTAATGGGTATAGAGTTCCAGTTTGGGAAGATAAAAATATTCTGGGAGTGGATAGTGGTGATGAATGTACTTAATACGATGCGGTATACTTTTTAAAATGATAAACTTTTTAATGTATATTTATTTATTTATTTATGTCATTTTACTAGTAACACTTTTTTTTTAACTTTATTTTACTTTACAATACTCTATTGGCTTTGCCATACATCGACATGAATCCACCACAGGTGTACACGAGCTCCCAATCCTGAATCCCCCTCCCACCTCTTTAGCACAACAAAAGGCTTCTTTGCAACTGAGGGAGATGATTTTGTTTGTAATCCTTCTTTTTTATTGTTATTTTTTAATGGCCACCATTGATCCTCCAGGCTCCTCTCCTTGTCCCCAGCACATAACAAGACCCTACTCATTCTTTGCTGAATGGATGAACCAGACCTCCCGTCTGGCCCCACAAGGAGCTTCCTTGACCCTCTACTTGGCTAGGCAGCTGGTTCTCTTTTCTCTCTTTATTTCACCAAACCTGACAGCACCAAACAGCCGCAGATTGTTTGGGCTGGGGACCAGTGCCTGGTAGTGATTAGGTGGTTCTGGGCTTTGAGGATTAGACACAGCCCCGAGGTGACCCAGAAGCAATTTCTCACGGCGGCCTCTTTCGGCACCCATCAGAAGAGAAGGCACCGCCCTCAGGAGCCGGCAAGCGTGGGAACAAACAGCTTGGCCTGGGCTTTGCTTGCGTTTCACACTGGAGAGGATTCCTTCTTGTTCAGCATGAGCTCCTGGATGTGGCTTTTAATATCTTTGTTGCTGTGTCATTGATTTCTCCCCATGAGCAAGTGGAGAAAATCATCAAGAGCTGGGGCAGAGACAGGCTCTTGGGGATCAAGAAATGTGCCCCACATCAGGTCTTACAAAACCCTGGTATCTTTCATCAAATGTGAACATCATCACATAGCCCCCAGGTGACAGAGTCAGATTATTCAATGCTGACTGTTTAGCCAGGTCATGTTTCTAAACTCACAGGAGTAGTTTTTATTGGCATCATCATGTTGTAGAGAAAGACGTTCAGTCTTGCCTCTCATTTTAAAAAACTTGATGAGCACCTTTATTCAACAGTGAGTGTTGCTCAGGTTGCAAAAGCAGAGTTTTGCTCGGCCCATCCCTTTGAACCGCTGCTGAAAAGACATCTGCTCAGTGGCCTTGGTTTGATTGTGCTTGCTATTTTCTCCATTGCTCTCAACGCCGAATGAAGATCAGGGGGTACATTGTTGCCTGCCAGCTGCTTGGCAAACAAGTGTAAGGGCTAGCATTCCTGAGCTACTGCCTCCATCCATGGAGCTGTGCCCTTCCCTGCCGCGCATCGGGTAGCTGAATGTCAGTTCTGAGACCTGTGTCCCTTTCCAGTCCACATCGTGACTCACAAAGTTACCATCAACTTAACCCCCAAAGTTCTCTCTTGCAGCATCAATGCTGAGTGATGAACAGGACCCAAATAAATGACAGAGCACATTTCCCTCATATATGTGTAATAATCGGGCTTCAGGTGATAGAAGAAAATCCAACTGTAAGTACTTTAATAAATAAGGTGCGTTCTTGGAAATATAGGAAAAAACCACAGCTTTTTATTTTATTACCTGCCTTCCTCATCCCACAGGTAGCTTCACTATCTGATTTAAGATGGCTGCTCCAGCTCCTGCCACTCCATCTCCATTCCAGCCTACGAGAAGTATAGAAAAACAGAGAGGTATACATCTTTCCTTTTGAGGGCATGAGTGGGAAATTGCACAATTCCTCTCTGTTCTCATTTCATTGGCCAGAATCCAGTCACAGGGCCGTTGTCACCCTACTTATTTAACTTATATTCAGAGTACATCATGAGAAATGCTGGACTGGATGAAACACAAGCTTGAATCAAGATTGTCAGGAGAAGTATCAATAACCTCCGACATGCAGATGACACCACCCTTATGCAGAAAGTGAAAAAGAACTAAAGAGCCTCTTGAGAAAGTGAAAGAGGAGAGTGAAAAAGTTGGCTTAAAACCCAACATTCAGAAAACCAAGATCAGGGCATCTGGTCCCAAAACTTCATGACAAATAGATAGGGAGACAGTGAAAATTATTTTGAGGGGTCTCCAAAATCACTGCAGATGGTGACTGCAGCCATGAAATTAAAAGACACTTGCTTCATGGAAGAAAGTTATGACCAACCTAGATGGCATATTAAAAAGCAGAGACATTACTTTGCCAACAAATGTCCATCTAGTCAAAGCTATGGTTTTTCCAGTAGTCATGTATGGATGTGAGAGTTGAACCATAAAGAAAGCTGAGCGCTGAAGAATTGATGCTTTTGAACTGTGGTGTTGGAGAAGACTCTTTAGAGTCCCTTGGACAGCAAAGAGATCCAACCAGTCCATCCTAAAGGAAATCAGTCCTGAATATTCATTGGAAGGACTGAAGCTGAAACTGAAATTGCAATACTTTGACCACCGATGGGAAGAACTGACTCATTGGAAAAGACCCTAATGCTGGGAAGGATTGAAGGCAGGAGGAGAAGGGGATGGCAGAGGATGAGATGGTTGGATGGCATCACCGACACGATGGACATGAGTTTGAGTAGGCTCCTGGAGTTGATGATGGACAGGGAAGCCTGGTGTGTTGCAGTCCATGGGGTCTCAAAGAGTCAGACATGACTGAGTAACTGAACTGAAGTGGTTTATTTAAAAAATGAAGAGACCACTAGTTGTCCCTCAGTATCCCCTCTCCTCTTCTATAGTACTAATAGAAGTTTTGCTGAATATGATGTACATAGCTGCACAGATAAAGACAACATTTCCCAGTTTCAGTTAAGTTCAGAGTCTTCTCCAACATTACAGTTCAAAAGCATCGATTCTTTGGTGTTCAGCTTTCTTTATAGTCCAGCTCTCACATCCATATATGATTACTGGAAAAACCATACCTTTGACTAGACAGACCTTTGTTGGTAAAGTAATGTCTTTGCTTTTTAATATGCTGTCTGGGTTGGTCATAGCTTTTCTCCCAAGGAGCAAGCGTCTTAGCTATACACTTTAGTCTACTTACTTTATTTATTTGGTTGTACTGCACAGCATACAAGACATTAGTTCCCCAACCAGGGGTCAAACTCATGCCCTCCACAGTGGAAGCATGGCGATTTACAGCTGGACCACTAGGGAAGTCCANTAGCTATACACTTTAGTCTACTTACTTTATTTATTTGGTTGTACTGCACAGCATACAAGACATTAGTTCCCCAACCAGGGGTCAAACTCATGCCCTCCACAGTGGAAGCATGGCGATTTACAGCTGGACCACTAGGGAAGTCCAGGCAGTCTCTTCATTAATTCAGTGAATAGCATTGACTGCCCATGGGGGTGAAGATGGGACAGTGAACAAAACAGCAAATATTCTGTTTCTTCCGGAGCTCACACTAATGTGTGAGAAGAACAACAAGAGAGGGTCTCAAGGAGGGTGTGGTCAGCTGTGCCTAAGGTGGCTGATGCGACAAATCAGAGGTGAGGTAATGGCCTGGTGACCTAGACAAGGAGTGGAGAGGAAGGGCAGAGACTGACTGAAGGGNGAGAAGAACAACAAGAGAGGGTCTCAAGGAGGGTGTGGTCAGCTGTGCCTAAGGTGGCTGATGCGACAAATCAGAGGTGAGGTAATGGCCTGGTGACCTAGACAAGGAGTGGAGAGGAAGGGCAGAGACTGACTGAAGGGGTCTCCTGGAGAGGAAATGAATTGGGGTGAGTGAAAATAGACAGTTCTTTGGGTATTTTTTCTTTCTGTAAAACAAAAGAAAGAAGTGGGAGTGTGAAGTCAAGACAGGTTTTTTAAAGATGGAGAAATACAGTATGTGTGTAGTAGTGGGAATGATCTCGGGGGAAATGAAAAATGAAGATGAAAGAGAAAGATGTGGGAAATGCTAGAGGAAGATCCTTGAGGAGATGAGAGGGACTGGGATGAGGGCACATTGGAACTCTGGTCTTAGAAAGAGGGACATGGGTGTTGGTGGAGTCTCTTCTGATTACTCCTGAATCCTCAGTGAAAAAAGGAAACAAAGTCAACATGTGACAAGAAGCCTCCAGGAGGGATGAGATGGCTGCCACCATTGTCTCCAGCATCATGCCATCATTCCAGGCGGGAGGAAAGGGGAAGAAAAGTGAAAGAAAAGAGATATGTTTCCTAGAAACTCACCTGCTGCTTTCTGCTTAGATCTTATTGGTCAGAACTGAATCACATGGCCACCCCTAGCTGCAAGGGAGGCTGGGAAATCAGGCCCAGGATTCTCAAGACCAGTTGACAGGAGGGCACACTGCCTCATCAAATGCAGCCGGAGTGTAGCTAAGAGAAGGAAGGGGGCTTGCGTGCCATGCCCTTCCATGCCTGTGCCAAGGTCTGCTGTGCCCTGCCCCCCCGGGGTTGTGCATCTCTAAAGAATGCACAGGCAGCCACTACACCTGTGTGATCATTACAAGTCTTCTACATCATTGGCCATTAATTTCATGGACCACGGCTCCCAACTCCAATAGTGTTACTTGACAAAAGATAAAATAATTCTGCCAATGGCTTAACCTGCTTGCTCTGACTCGTCACTCACTGTGTGGCTGCCTTTATAAGGGTCCTGGTGATAGAGTGGTTTGTACCTGGCTTTTCTATGGGGCCAGCCACTTTGAATAATGCCTCTGTGCTTCTGGTCTCTACCCTGCCGTTAGTGATGGGAGCCATCAATTTTGTACTGGAAAGCTTTATTTCGCGCTTGCTCTAGAAACACTCCAGTGGTTTCCCAGAGTGATGCTATGATTGTTTTCTAAGGAAACATGTGAAAACTTCAAAGGCTCCTACTGACCACTAGACAACCTGACAGAAGAGACCCCACACTGGTTGTAGCTATGGCACAGACCCACTGGCAGGTACATGGGACTGTACTTTCTATTTTTACTCTTTGTCTTTGCTGGTGTGAAAATCATACCTCTTCAAACCAGAGCATTCAAATAAAAAATCCTAGTCACTGATTATGGTTATGCCTTATTCTAAATTATAGAATTTTAAAAATATTTTCATCCCTAGTTTCATGTTTCAACAAACCATTTTCCATGATCAATCCATTTTGTTCTTTGAAGCTGTAATACGACACAAACATGTTTGAGAGCTTACTACATGCCAGCCACTATACTAAGTGCTTTATATAGATTGTGGTAGTTTTAATACATGCTTCCATTTTTCTTTTTTTGACACTCCTCCTGTGAAGAGCTGGAATTTACCTCCCTTTCCTTTTAATCTGAGCTGGACTTACTGATTCGTTTATCACCAGTACTAGGGAGTGAAAGTTAACGCTTTCTGATTTCCAAATTCAGGTGCAAAAATGCCATGCGATTTCTGCCTGGTTCTCCTGGGACACTTGTTCTAGAGGAATCCAGGCACCAATTCCCCTGATTCTGCCATGCTAGATGTGGGCACCAGCTCCAGAAGAGCTGCCAGACTCCAGTGGGCACCAGATGCCAGCCATGTGAGTGAGCGATCTTGGACGTCCAAGGCAGCCCAGATGATGCATCAGATGATGGCAGCCGCAGCTAGCATCTGACTGCACCTGCGCGAGAACCCCCAGTGAGAACTGCCCAGCTGAGCCCTTCCAGAATTCCTGACCCACAAAAGTGTGAACAGAATAAAATGGTTGGGTGTGCTTTTTTTTTCACTGCTAGAGATTTTCAGCAGCAATAGTAACCAGAAGACATAGGATTCATTTCATCTTGATTTTTCAGATAAAGCAATTGAGCCCCAGAGAGATTAAGCAACTTGCATCTGTTTTCATGGCAAAGATAAGAGATGAGTGCAGGCAGCCTGATTCTAACATTCTGTCTCTTGACAATAAGAGAGGAGAGGAAGCAAAATTAACCAATAAGCAGGAATACACAAAATGTTAAAGTGTGCCAGCCAGGCTATAGCACCTGCAAAAAGTTACAATATTCCACTTCAGAACTGCAAAATGGAAGTGAATGACATTCCTCCAACTTTTCCTCTTTCATCCAAACACTCACAACTGCCCAGGGAGGTCAGGGTTTTAAGACCACACAAAGGAGGTCCAGACCCCTCGATTCTTAGTATCAGGAACGGGAGTGCTGGAGCTTCCTGGCAAAAATATATTAGAGCCATAAAATTAAAGGAAATCAAATTGAACTGTTGGAAGCACCTTGGAGTTCATCTTGTTCAATCTTCCACCCAGAGCAAAGCAAGGAAAAACCATGGGAGAGCAAAGCTCAATACAGTGGCCTCAGTAGCATCAATAGGAGGCTTATGATTTATGTGCAAGGAACTATAGAGGAAATGTGGCAGGGTCAGACCACGGGGTTAGGATGGTCACTGAGGTCTGGGGACTGGGTCAGCTTCATGGGCATGTAACCTGTGCAGTCACCCTGTGCCCCGTGCCTTAAAGGACCCCATATTTCACTGAATGCTCTGCATTGCTGTTATGAAATTCTTAATACTTTTTGAAAAGGGGGTTCTGCCTTTTCATTTTTTACCGGGTCTCGCAAATTATAGAGTTTGTCCAGGCTGTGGAGGCCTGAGAGCTGGCTCAGGAATGAGCATTTCAGCAGGGAGAGTGGGACAGGCAAAGCCTGGGGGCTAAAAAGCCCAGAATCAGCTTGGGAAGCAGTCACTTGCCCATGACCATAGTCAGGAAGAGGCAGACAAGGAAGTGGACCTGGTCTTGTCAGACTCCAAGGCTCGTGGTCATAAACACTTTGCCTTCTGTTTCCTTGGACACCTGACACCTGAGCTGCCCTCCTGACTGTTCCTACAGTGGTAGTCTTCTCTTCCAGGGAGCCTTCCTGGATTGTCTGGCCCATCATCCTTGCCATTCCCCCTTTCCTTCATCCTTCTTACCTGGCTGAGTCTGTGCCAATCCCAACAGGGCTTTGTCTTCCAAGAAGCCCTGGGCCAAGTGCTCTTGCTGCAGGCTTCATGTAGATTTCATGGTGCAACCTGTCTCACTTTCCCATTCCTAGAGCTGGGCTAAAACTCCAAAGAACTGATAATGCGAGTCAGGTCTGGTTCACATTCCTCCCACCACTGACTCTGGCACAAACAGCTTAGCTTCTCCCAACCTCAGTTTACCAATTTGGTAAGTGGGTGTAGACCTCACATTAACCCCTGGTCATGTACCTCCTCACACACAGCCATGTCAAGAACATCAAACCTGTATGCTCTTCTTCCCTGCTCATGGCCCAGACCAATCACGAGAAAACTTCAGGCACATCTGAATTGAGGGACATCCTCCAAAATACCTGAGTGAAGGTGAAAGTGTCAGTCGCTCAGTTGTGTCTGACTCTTTGTGACACCAAGGACTGTACCCACCAGGTTCCTCTGTCCATGGGATTCTCCAGGCAAGAATATTGGATTAGTTTGCCATTTCCCTTCTCCAGGGGATTTTCTTGATCCAGGGATTGAACCTGATTCTCCCACATTGCATGCAGATTCTTTACCATTTGAGCCCCAAATACCTGAGAAATATCCTTTAATTAAAACTGTCAGGGTTTAGAAAAGGAAGGAAAGAATGAGATGCTGTCATAGGCTAGAGGGGACTAAGGAGAAACATGAATGAATGCAATGTGGGATCCTGGATAGGATCCTGGAACATCAGTGGGAAATGAGGGAAACCGAATCTGGAGTTTAGCGCTGGGAAAGATTGAAGGCAGGAGGAGAAGGGGACGACAGAGGACAAGATGGTTGGATGGAATCACCGACTCAGTGGACGTGAGTTTGAGCAAGCTCTGGGAGATGGTGAAGCACAGGGAAGGAAGCCTGGTGTGCTGCAGTCCACGAGGTCACAAAGAGTTGGACACACTGAGCGACTGAACAACAGCAATATATCTGTGCTAATTTCGACAAATGTATTGTGGTGATGCGAGATGTTACCATCAGGGGAATTTGTGTGAGGGGTATGCAGCTATTCTCTGTGCTATATTTGGAGCTTTTTTTAGAAATCTAAAATTGTTCCAAAATAAGATGTTTATATACATAAGCAGAAAACAAACAAACAACCTCAAGGAACCTGTACTGCTGCTCTTCCTTTGTCTGCTCTGAGTCCCTCCCCGTCTCTCCTGCTGACAGGTCCTCCTCTGGCTACAGGGGTGGGGGCACCTGACCCAGCCTGGGCCATTAATCTGCCCTCATCACCCTGGCCACCATGGTTGGTTCAAGGAGTAAACATGTGACCTACAATGGACCAATCAGAGTCCTCCCCTAGAACTGTGCTGCTTGGGATTGAAGGACCTTCCCATTCTTGCCATGAATCTGTCAGGCTGTCAGTCTGGGGTCTCCTGTTGCACTGAATGGAAACTGTGGCTCAGGAGAATTAGTTGCTGAGAGAGAGACAAGCAGAGAATGTAGATGGCATTCAAGATGGCCTCCTCCTCCTCATTCTTCCTCATGGAGGCCTTTCCTGCCCTATCCTCTTATGAGAGCCAGTATATCCTCCTTTGAGTTTGTCAGCTCAAACTGGGCTCGGGTTGGGTTTGTCACTTGCATCCAGCGGGTCCTAATATAACATCTTATCCAGTCGTGTGGAGATTTGATGGGATTTGTATATAATCTGGCTCATGGCAGTCATCCTGTAAATGGCGAGGGATGTTTTTTCTTCTCCGGGGAGTCTGGGGCCTGCTGTGAACTTTGGCCTGTGTGGTTATGGCCCTGACACTTGCCTTGCTCCCCTCCCGCCTTGGGCATACTGCTTAATACCAGCCCAGCTAATGCCACACGACTTCTCACCTCTGGCCCTACTCCTAGCCTCCTCCTCTTGGTGCTGTGAGCTGTTTTTTTTTCTTTCTTTCTTTCTTTTTTTTTTTTTAATTTTTATTTTTGGTTGTGCTGGGTCTTCATTGCAATGTGTGGGCTCTCTGGTTGTGGCATGCAAGTTCAGTTGCCCTGCTACATGTGAGCTCTTAGCCCCTCAACCAGGAATTGAACCCACATCCCCTGCATTGGAAGGCAGATTCTCAACCACTGGATCATCAGAGAAGTTCCTGGGAACTGAGTTTAGGCTCTGCTCTGGGACGGGTATCAGGGAGAAGGAAATGGAACTTAACTTCTGGTAGCAAATTTCCTCTTCAGAATTGGATGGGGGGAAAGCCTAACACTGGCCTGGCCAGACTGAGTGAAATCAAGGTGAAGCTGGGTGTTTGAAAGCCACAGTTTGTCTAGTACTTGTTCTGAGAATGAACTGGAGGAACTGTGGAGACTGGAGTTCCATGGGCCCCAAGTGAGAGGTGGGCGGGGGAGCAGAAGATGTGAGGGGAGTTTTCAGAGAAACCGCAGGCAGAGCAATCAGAAGGATTTGAGTGAGAAAGGGCAGAAGTCGCTCTTTTATCTCAGGTCTGGGCTGTGGGCCAGGAAGGCAGAGACACCACCAGGGGAATCCAGGGCAGAGTGACTGAGGGCACGCAGCCACCTTGCCCTGGAGCTGGGCTGGGAAGGACCTTGCTCAGCCCGAGGAGGGAGGAGGCAGGTCCTGGCTTGCCGTCCTGAGCCTCAGTTGCTGCTAAGTCCTGTTCTGGCCATTTCAAGCCTCTCTGGCTTGTTCCTTCCAGGGGCTCTGCCTGCATGTGCCTCCCCACCTGTCGGGGCTGACAACTAGAGCATCTCTCTCTCTCTTTTTTGTTTTGCAGTAATTAAAATTTTTTATGCAGTTGAAAATGGTTACTTTCGATTTACAGTTATTACAAAATATTGGCTTTATTCCCCATGTTGAACAACACATCCTCGAGCCTCTCTTACTCCCAGTAGTTGTACTCCCCACTCTCACACGTCTCTATCGCTCCCCCCACCACCCACTGGTAACCACTAGGTTGTTGTCTACATCTGTGAGTCTGTTTCTTTTGTTATAGTCACTAGTTTGTTGTGTTTTTAAGGTCAGACCGTCTCTTCTTTTGTGAAGGTTTCTTTTTGCCCACCTCGCTGCCACCTCCTGCCCTGTGTCCAGGGCAGTACTGACTTCACTTGCCTTTCTGTTCCCATGCATTTTCTTTCCCTATCTGCTTACTCTTCCTTCCTTCATCTGTTCACTCAGGCATAAGATTGATCATTTTATTGAACAAATATTTTTGGAGTGCCGGCTGCACGCCAGATCCTGAGCAAACCGAGGTGAATAGTGAGGACCCTGCCTTTGCACCTGTGGCAGCGACGGGGACAGAAGGGGCTGGATTTAGGTATATTTTGGAGGCAGAGCTGATAGGAGTTGTCTATGTATCAGTTCTGCAGGGAGCTCAGAAGGTATAAAGGTGGCATCTGGGTTTGGGGCCTGAGTAACATACATCAGCCATTCCGCACAGAGCTTGGGGAACACAGAGTTACCCTAACCCTGACCCACCCTCATACCTGGGTTCTAGACTGATAGAACTCTGGGTATAAAGGCAAGGTGCTAGGAAGGATGAGCCACATGGGGGCTAAGAGTGGAGCTACTAGCCTAGACTATCCTGAGAAACCCTTGGTCACAGCACTGTCCCGTCAGCAGGAAAAACTGGGTGAGCTGCACTGTTGCCTCTTGCTTGCTGTGTGATCTTGGTCAAATCACTCAGCATCTCTGAGCCATATCAGTAAAATAGGAATCACAACATAAATACCTTGTAAGATTGCTGTCATTTTTCACTGAGACTTTAATTCATGGGGAACACTTGGCATCCGACCTGAAAGAGACAGTAAACGCCTCTGTTTCAAGCTATTCTTATGATTCTAGGTAGAGTGTGGCCAGGTTGCAGAAAACTCCAGATGCCAGGATAAGGAGCTGGCACTTTACCCCATGGATTCAGAGCCTGGACATTTTTGAGCAGAGGAAGAACACAAGGAAAGCAGCCAGTCAGTGCCTCTCCAGTCCCTGCAGCATCCAAAGCCTTGGAGTCGGCCTTGAGCCAGCGGTGACAGCCCAGCCACAAGGCCAGTGACCTCCAGCTCCCAGAGCCCTCCAGCTGCCCCAGTTCTGGACCCAGGCAGTAGAAGCCAGTTTGACCCCAACCCCCAGCATCCCTCTGGGCAGAGCCAGATAGATGGTTTAATAATGCAGCTGCCTGGCTGACCTCGTGGCCGCTGAGCCAGCTGAGATGCCTGCACCCCCCCTCATAAGGATGCATGTGTGCTAAGTTGTTTCAGTCATGTCTGACTCTTTGTGACCCTGTGGACTGTAGCCTGCCAGGCTCCTCTGTGTTTGGGATTCTCCAGGCAAGAATATTGGGGTGCGCTGCCATGCCCATCTCCAGGGGAATCTTCCTAACACAGGGATCGAACCTGTATCTCCTGTGGTTCCTGCATTGCAGGTGATTCTTTACCACTGAGCCACCTGGAAAGCCCCCACATAAGGATGCTTAGCCCCAGATGGCAGACACCCCCACGGTGCAGGGCTCAGAAGCCTTTGGCTAGTGGGCAGCAGGCAGCAGAAAGGTATACAGAGCCGCAAGCATTCCCCCCCCCCCCCGCAGCTCTCCCTGGTAGGTCTCAGGGGAGACCTCTGGCTTAGACTGTCATTCTTCATTCAGTATCATGCACAACAGTGATATAATACAAAATGTGGTATCATGTATTTTTCAGAAACGATTTNCCCAGCATTCCCCCCCCCCCCCCGCAGCTCTCCCTGGTAGGTCTCAGGGGAGACCTCTGGCTTAGAAAACTGGAGGAGGTGGTCTGTCACAGGGCTGCAGTGCCTGTGGCCTCTGCCTGTATTGGAGCGGTCTTCTGAGTCTGACCCTTCACCAGTGGATGGGGCCACTTATAAAGACCCTCCCCAGCACACATTGTATCTTGCGAGGGCCTGGGCACCCAGGGCACAGAACAGGTCAGATATTGCGGGGTCTGGGAGTTGTTCACATTCTGGTGGAGGCATCTGGTGTCTAAACAGCAGTGCTCACATTCCTTCCCTGCCCCAGGGTATGCTCCAAGCCTGCTCCACCAAGACTGGCAGGGAGGCAGGCTGGCCAACCTCACCCCCCAGCTCCAAGCCATGCCTGCTATCAGCAGCCCTAATCAGGTTCCCTGGGGCCCTTCCCATAACTGGATTTCTGGATCAAAAGGTATCCACCTGGACATTTCAAAATATCCCCCAGGGTCCAGTCTTAGCCTCTGGCCCTCACAGACACCCTCTCATGGGCACCACACACCAAGCCACCCTGCTTTCTTGCCTGGCTTCATCAGGAATTTTATGTACATTCTTCAAGGCCCATTGACCTTGAGTTGCCCTTGATTCTTGGAGGATGATAGACCCAGGCCTAATTTTATGAAATTAGATTCTCCAGCTCCTTTATCCACACCACCAGTTCTGTTTTCACTCTTGCTAGTCTGAATGCAGAACATGGAACCACCTCAATTTTCCTAAATACAACGGATCTCCCTCAAGCCCACTGGCCTGCCAAGCTGGCTCCTGACGCTACCTTCCTCCTAAAATTCACACCTGGGCCGTCCCCTCCCACAGTGAACAGGGCAGACCTGTGCACCCAATAGGAAATGGCCTAAATGACAGCGTGTACCTTCTGGGGATAGGTCATGTGAGAATGATAGCTTCCTCCCTGTCCTCACTCTGAGGGAGGCAGCTGCCATGCTGGGAGGACACTCGAGCATCTTATTGAGACGGCCATGTGACTAGGAACTGAGGCCTCTGGCCAATAGTTGGCACACACTTGCCAGCCAAATGAATGAACCATCTGGGAAACAGGCCCTCCAGGGCAGTCTTCGGATGAGTGCAGCCCCGGCCAGACACCTTGACTGCGCTCTCATGAGAGATCTCAGGCCAGAATCATACATGCATGCTAAGTTGCTTCAGTCGTGTCCAACTCTTTGTGACCCTATGGACTGTAGCCCACCAGGCTCCTCTGTCCATGGGATTCTCCAGGCAAGAATACTGCAGTGGGTTGCCATGCCCTCCCCCAGGGGATCTTCCCAGGCCAGGGATCGAACTTGAACCTCCTGTGGCTCCTGCATTGCAGGCGGGTTCTTTACCACTGAGCCACCAGGAAGCTGAAGCTGAAATCTTCGCTCCCAAATTCCTGACCAGAGGAGTTGTGAAATAATAACTATTCTTTTGCGAATTGAAGCCACTGAGCTCCGAGGTAACCTGTCCCACGGCAATAGATGACTTATATGATGAGCATGTAGACATTCCTGGGGAAGTGGTGGGGAGAGGTGGTGGGGAAGACTGAGGTTGGGGGAGGGGCTTATATTGCTGAAGTTTGCCTGCTCAGTCCCTTTGTCCTGTCTGACTCTTTGCAACCCTATGGACTGTAGCCTGCCAGGCTCCTCTGTCCATGGGTTTTTCCAGGCAAGAATACTGGAGTGGGTTGACTCCTCCAGGGGATCTTCCTGACCCAGGGATTGAACCCATGTCTTCTGTATTGGCAGGTGGATTCTTAACCACTGAACCCCACCGAGAAGTCCTTATATTGCCAACCTTCCCTCAATTCCCAGCTCCAAATCCTCTCATCCTTTTTATGCCCAGCAACATTTGCTCCCTAACCTTTACCTTTAACCTGGCACACCCTTACCTGTCACAGGGCCCAGCAAAACAAAATGCCCTCAGCTAAGTGGCCCCACTTTCCCAAGAAGACAGCCCACATCTACCTCTTTATATTCAGTCTGGGACGGTTCCGTGGTGGACAAGAGGCAGGGGTTTTAGTATGGGAATTTTCAGATTTTTGGTCTGGATCCAAAATAGGAATATGACACCCCATACATGGTCAGTGTGTGTGTGTTTCTCTAAAACAATCACTCAACCTAATTTTCTTGGCATCAACTTGAAATGCTGTGTAGACCGAATGAAAAAAAAAATTCACCTAAGTGTGAAGAGTAGATCTTGTTATTCACCTTAAACAGCCCATGAAGCTTTTTTAGCAATTTATGGGTTCTTCAAACTCTCACTCCTCTTTTCTCTAAGCCTGCAGGAAGTAAGATCTTCCAGAAACAGGTTCTTGTGGTGATACGGCTAGGGCAGTGGGGTCATTCAGGTGTGAGCCACATCTGGTCAATTTAGGGCTCTTGCAGGCGGGCTGAGAGGGGCAACTCCCAGGCAGTATGGGAAGACCCCAGGGTCTGGGGCCAGGCAGCTGGAAATGCCTGCACCTCATCTGGCACTGAGGCTTCTGGGATGGCTCNATTCAGGTGTGAGCCACATCTGGTCAATTTAGGGCTCTTGCAGGCGGGCTGAGAGGGGCAACTCCCAGGCAGTATGGGAAGACCCCAGGGTCTGGGGCCAGGCAGCTGGAAATGCCTGCACCTCATCTGGCACTGAGGCTTCTGGGATGGCTCTGCTGTGGCTGCCTTTCCCATCCATACACCTCTCTAGTCACAACTCAGCCCAGCCTGCGGCTGGGGGAGGCACCTTGACCCAGATTCCACCAAGACTGTACATGGCAGTGGGGAGAGAGGAGCTTGGGAGTCTCGTGGGAAGGGGGAGAGGTGCTGGGTTCCCACAACGAAAAACCCCTAATGTTCATGTATGACTTTTTTTTTTAACTTTGTGACTTTTTAATGAGAATCATTTATGTTAAGGGCCTTGCACAGTGCCTGGCTCTGAGTGAGACCCATACTAGCCACTATGAGACAGGTGTTGGCGTGCGAAATAATTTGGGGGAGGACACACGTGAGAATGAATAATAATAGGATGTGATGTGTGCTGTCATTAAGGCCTGCACAGACTGTTCTGGGAGCCAGTGGAGGAAGGAGTACCTTGGTCAGCTCAGCTCAAGGGTAGTCAGGGAAGGCTTCACTGAGGAGGCAGACTTTGAGCAGTCCCTGATGACAGACTAGAAGTAGACTGGTGGGGAAGGAATAGGAAAGGAGGAAAATCTTCCAAGTTGAGGGAACAACATGCTCAAAAGCACAAAAGTGTGGAGAGGTGAGAGATTCATGGTATGTTCTGGAAAGGGCAGGCACTGGTTTCTGGGGTCCAGAGCATGTGTAGGATGATACAAGATGACGCTAGAAAGGTAAGTAAGGGCTTGACTGCTGAAGGTCTTATTTGGGCAAGGCAGGATGTTTGGGTTTTATTCCTTAGCAAGGAGGGTGTACCATTCATCTCTTTGTCTGCACCCAAGGCAGACATCACCAATCGATCACGACACTGCAAAGGAAGCACCCAGGTAGCTGCTGTCAATCACTCAGCCTCATCATGAAAAAAGGAACACACTTCATGTCTGCATGGGCTACTGGAGGGTTGAAATAGGTGGGTGATGAGGGAGGTTGTTGCAGGTGTTCGAGTGAGAGATGGTAAGTCCTAACCTAGGACTAGGGCCATGGGGATGAATTTGTTGCTGCCTGCGTTTGTTTCAACCTTATGTGTCCAGCTAGAGATTGCAAGCAGTGGATTCATCTCTACCCCCAGGCCCGGTCAGGGAGCTCATGGTCCTCTGTGTGTGTGTGTGTGTGTGTGTGTGTGTGTGTGTGTGTATTAGCTCTGTCTGGGATCCACTGTAGGGAGAAAGGTGCTGTACTTCTGGACCTGTGCTAACCCACAGGGTTGCCACTAGCCACATATGGCCATTTAAATNCAGGTGTGTGTGTGTGTGTGTGTGTGTGTGTTCCAACAACTGGCAGAAGAGAGGGGCAAGGGGTGGGTGTGTTGGTTGGTAAGATGATGTGTGCACGTGGGGAAGGATGTGTGTTCTGTGTGCGCATACAAGGCTGTGTGCAGGGATGGACTCCACTCTGTCTGCACACACACACACACACATGCACACACACACTCTCTCTCTCTCTCTCTCTCTCTCTGTCCATGGTCCAGCAGGATATTTGGAGGGGACAAGGCTGTGTGTTTTTCTGTGTGTGCACTGGGGGAGCTTGTGTCCAGGGCAGAGGTGGACAGATTGTGGTGTGTCAGGCGTGCCCAAGAAGGGAGATGACTGGGATGGTGGTGCTGACCCTCGCTGGGTTCAGCTCCGGAGGAACGTGGTACGTGGTACTTGAAGGCACTTTCTACAGCTCTGGACTCCCTGCTGTGTCCCTTCCACCTGGACCCCTCCCACCCCAGTGCCGGCCTTTGGAGGGCGCTTGGATCCCCTTGCTGAGACACAGGTGTTGGACTGGAGGGTGTGTGTGTGTGTGTGTG
Source organism: Neotragus pygmaeus (assembly GCA_006410875.1). Lineage (NCBI taxonomy): Eukaryota > Metazoa > Chordata > Mammalia > Artiodactyla > Bovidae > Neotragus > Neotragus pygmaeus. Next base: position 221,897 of record SJYV01024021.1, on the reverse strand, counting down.
TGTGTGTGTGTGTGTGTGTCTGGGCTGCGGCTGTTGCTGTCAGCAGGCCATGCTGTCGGAGAAGAGAAGTGGGGAGGAGGGGGTACTGGCAGCACCTGGAGGGATGTGGTGGAAGCTGCAGGCCCCAGGCTACCAGATTTAGTTACGGAGGAGGGCCATTTTCATCTGGGGAGCGGCCTGGCGGGAGAGTATTTGCATGTGCCTATGTGTGTGTGCCTGGCTCACACATCTGTTCTCAGAGCCTGTGGGCACCTGTGGGACGTGTCATGTCTAGGCCATCAGCAGGGCAGGTGGGTCCACATATACGTGTAAACGTGTGTCCAGGGAGAGTAAACTCTGTGCCTGCACACACACACACACACACACACAGGTGCTATCTGTAAATGCCTGTCCTGAGTGAGCTGTGTACACCAGTGGGAACTCTGGGCCATCAAACCCGGGGCAGGAAGGAAGCAGAGTAACTGAAGGGGGTCTCAGGGAGAAGTGTGTTTGTGTGACGTCAGTGAGGATCTCTGGGTGTGACGTCAGCTCCAGGCTGCCAGTGACGTCACTGGGACAGCGGTGTGAGAGGTCACCCCCAAGGACCGGGATGATATCTATGAGCAGGTGAGGGAGGGGTCACCGTGAGGGTGTGTGGTTCTTCGGGGTCACGTCCCTGTGTTTTGAGAGATAAGAAGGGGAGAGGGGTGGAGCTTTGGAGAGGGCAGTCCTTCCCAAGAAGGCCCATTTCCTGAGTAGATGTGGGACCCATTTCCATAAGGCCTGCCCCCACCAGTGGCCCATCTCTGCTGCCTCCCCCTACCCATGTCCCCTTTCTCCCCTCTGCCTGGGACCCCACCAATCCCTTTTCTCCACTCCATCCTAGTCAGGCCGCACAGACCCTCAGGTGAGTGTGTTCTGGTGGGTGAAATGTGTGTGTGTGAGTGTGTGTGTGTGAGTGTGTCAGTGCAGATGACAACAGAAAACAACCGGAGGCCTTTGGCTCTCACTCCACGCTGCCGCTCTGTGTTCTGTGATATAGACATTCCTGTCATCTCTCTGGGCCTCCAGTTCTCATCTGTCACCTAGGAGGTGGCTAGGGACTTGAGGGGGGAATTACAGGAGGCACTAGGCTTCTGGGGGGCCAGATGTCCAGCACATGGTAGAAGTGAGCCCCATCCCTTGGCCTTCTGTCCACCCCCCGCCCCACCTAGAGCAACTGTTCCCCTGTTTTGCTTTAAGTCGAACTTTGTCAAGAGCTTTCTTTTCTCTTCTTGGATGCTACGGCAGTCCTGTGAGGCTGGCAGACTGGCTATTATGTGGCCATTTGCCAGATAAACAAACTGAGGTCCAGAGGGTAGAGTGAGCTATTGTTTCACTCCTTAGTAAGAACTCTCCTGCTGGTGGGTGTGGGGAGACCCCCACTGGATGGGCAGGGCACCTGCATTTAACAGAGGGACAGAGCTCTCTGCAGTGGGGCAAGGAGTGGCAAGTGTCAGGGTGAGGAGCCCAAGGCCGGGAGCTCGGTGGCGGAAGTGGAGGCCTCCTGACTCCAGTCCAGCACCCGCTTGTTCTGGCGCCCCAGGAGATTCTCAGGTGTCCCGACCGATAGGAATGGCTGCATCCAACGCCAAGCCTCTTGTAGTGGGGTCGGCCTGGGGTGCTCATCGAGGGCTCTGAGCCTGCTCCCCAGGCTGGTTCCCTGTCCCCCGAGGTCTGGCAGGGTGCCTGCTGTGGACGCAGTCCTCGTTCCAGTGACACCTCTGCTGTGTCCTGGCTGTGTGTGACGCAGGGATCAGCCTCCCCGTCCGTCTCCTAGGTGGCGGCTGCTGGCCTCCCAGGCTTACTGCTGAGCGGGAGAGAGTGGCACCTCCCTGGGCAGTTGGGATAGTACCCATCATAGCTACTCTCACCACTTCAGCTCCAGTGCCCTCAAGCCGGGTCCTCCATCCTGCCACCCCCACTACGGTGTCCCCCGCTCCAAAACTGCTGTGACAGCGTACACACTGTGCAGACCCGACAGCCAGGAGGCAGATTGCCTTGAACCCCAAGGCTCCTTAACAAGTCAGGCCCCTGGGGAAAGCTTTAATAGTCCAGGTTAGCTCAGTCCTCTGCCTCCTGCTGTCTCAGCCCAATCCCCTATTAAATTTACCTTCTCCTGGCTCAGTGAGCACCTGGAGCAGAGGCGCTGTCACTAGTACTGGGGATGGTGGCTGGGAGGGATGGAATAATAGAATCCCTGCCTCCCCACCACCCCCAGCTCTGCAGACAGCCCCCAGGGAGGCCCTAGAGAGCCCCTGAGGACTGGGGAGCCACCTGGGAAAGCTTACACTCGGGGTGCCAGGGGAAGGGCGCTGGCTGCACGGTGCTGCTGACAGCAATAATTATAGTGATAATAATAATGACATTAGCTGATATTCATCTAGCCTGTACTGAAAGCCAGCCCTGGTGGGAAGCTCTTTATAGGCGTATTCATTTAATCCCACTAAGCCTTCTGCAGTACAATTGTTATTATTCCTTATTTCCCAGGCAAGAAACAGAGAGGTTACTGACCAGCTCTGGGCCACACAGCAGCAGAACCAGGACTGGAAGACCCATGGGTGTACTCTTTGCATTGTTAACCATTAACTGATGAAGCCTTTTGCTAGGGGACCCCGGGCATCTCGGGGTTCCCCTCTCTCCGAGGGACCTCTCAGGGCCTCACTTTGCTTGTCTGGAATTGGGGGCAGTGACCCTGCTGTAGGGAAGCAGTGTGGCTGCAGGGACAGAAGCGCAATAAGGCTCCTGGGTCTCAGCTCCTGCTCCCCCTCCCTCTGTATTGACCTGTCACAATCTGGAAGGCAGGTCCTTGCTCCCAGATTCTCCCACGGTGCCTAGCAAGGTGCTGGCTGCACAGTGGGTGCTCCGTAGGGGCTACCCTGGGTAGTGGAGGGGATGCTGCTCTAGGATTATCATCTTCCTCAGGCCTGAGGCTGTCAAAGCCTCGGCTGGGGCCCCCTGGGGCACTCCTCCTCCCTCTCCCTATCTGACTTGTGGAAGAGCAGGAACCCAGGGTCCCCATTCTGCCTCTTTGTCTCCTTGATGTGTGTCCCGGGAAAGAGAATTCACTTCCAGAAGGTTCTGTCTCTCAATGTAAAGTGGGGGTAGTGGTACTGAATTCCTAACTCGGGTTGGTTACATAAGGGAATGACAAGCATGTAGCATTGTGTCTGGCACATAGTAGGTGTCAATTAGATGATTTCCCTCCCCCTTCCCATCTGTCTCCTTTATTCATTCCTGGTTCCCTGGATTGGGGCTTGGGCTGTGTGTGTGTGTGTGTGTGTGTGTGTGTGTGTGTCCATCCTTCTCTCTTTCAGCCTGTAGTTTCATTCCCCGAAATGCATAGAAATTGTTTTCTAGAACCAGGTTGGGGTAGCCCGAGGAAGCATGAGAAGAACCTGGGGGCAGCCTACCTCCCAGTGGAGTGTATAGAGGGGCTGGGAGGGGAGCAGGGCATGTTTTTGTGGGTGTGTCTGTGTGTGTGTGTGTGCACACTGGTCAGCACCTCTCTTGGGCAAGCAGGGAGCCATTCCCAAGGGCCCATCCTCAAGGCTGACTTAGTTTCCCTCCTTGGCCTGTCTCTATCGCCTCTCTTCCCCTACAGTTCTCCTTGGGTCTGGGGGGAGACACAGGCTGTGGGGTCAGCCTGCCTGCCACCCTCCCTTCCCTGCCTTTGTCATTACCTGGAGCGGGTGCGGGGGGAGGTCTCCTGTTCCCACAGGGTGTCAGCTCCAAACAGGCAGAGACCAGCAGGCCCTCCAAAGGTACTTGTTGAACAACTTTCTTTCATCTACCAGCTACTGAGAATGGGCTGATGTATTTATATTCAGTTCACACACACACATACACACTCTAACAAGGATGTCTCACCAGGTATAACTGCTGTGCCTGGGACTCAGACAGGAACTCCTAGAGATTAGTTCCTGTCCTGAGGAGACACAAGACACCGGATTGTCTGGAGTGAGGCCTGCACACAGTAGGGCTTGCTCGACGGGCTATCCCTGTTAGTCTGTGGCCCAGCAGACCAGGGACTGGTGCTGAGCCGGCCTTGGAAGCAGAGCTAGAGAGGTGGTGATGGCTTCTGCTTTGGGCGCTGCAGAGTCCCCAGGATTGCACGCCCACTACAGCCAGGCTCAGGGCAAAGCACTGTCTATTATCTTGTTTAATTTTGGCTGGAGGATTGTGGAAGAGGTCCAGCTGGCCTCTGGGGTGGGGGCATGCCAGGTGGAGACCATGTGAGCTGAGGTCTGGAGGTAGGAAAGCCCGGAGTGGAATCTGGGACAATGAGTCTGGACATGAAGTTAGGAGATCAACCACACAACAACCTAAATAACCCTAAAATCAAAGCTAAGAAATCCAGCATTATCCTTTCTGTCAGAGAGGATCAGAGTCTGTGGGTACTTATTTAGATGCAGATCCTCAGGCCCTGCTGGCAGAGATTTGGATTCAGTAGGGTTGATGGAGAGCCCAGGAACCTGCATTTTTTAGTGCATTTCCAGAAGATGAATTCACCCTGTTTGTGGGGTGGATGGGAGCTGAGGGGGCTGCTGCCTATTCCAGGGGATCTTCCGGACTCCTCCCACGGCAACCTGATAGGCATCAAAGCCATATCCGATTTCCAAAGGGGGCCTGAACACAGAGAAGCTAGGCGCCCCCCCCCCCTTGGGTGACACAACATTAAGACCCAGGCCGATACTGACTAACACTGACTAATAACCTTCGTGTTCACTGACTGCTGTTCTAAGCCTGCTCAGGAGTCCTTCGTCAAACCCTCAGAACAACCCTCCGCATCCTCGCTGTTGCACAGAGGAGAGATGGAGGCAGAGTGTGGGTCACGGTTCAAGGCCTCACTGCTGGTAAAGAACTGAAGTGTGGTGGGGTGGGGAGGGGAGGAAGTGAGGCTGGAGAGGGCCTGCCCAAGCATATTGGAAGGAGCGATGTCCTCCCGTCTCCTGCCTTTGGTGCGAGGACGCGGGCGGAGCTGAGCCTGCGGCTGTGCCTGTGAGCAGAGGGCAGAGGCGGGGGTGGAGTGCGGAGCGGAGCAGCCTGGAGGAGGAGGGTGGAGAGCCCGGAAGGCGTCCAGGAGGAGGCGGCGACGCAGAGTCGCGTGGCGGCGGCCCGAGGCTGTTCATCCGTAGCGGCGGCACTCTGGCCGAGGCAGGTCCGGGGCCGGCGGGCGGCGGGGTGTCTCCGCCCAGGGGACGAGTCCCAGGCTGGCCCACGCGGTGTACCCGAGCCCCCTACTGGGCACGTGCGCGGCGGCGGGGCCGGAGCCGAAGCCGGAGGGGCGGGGGAGGAGCGCGGAAGGGGCAGGAGAGCCCACAAGGCCTCCGCCGCCCCGCCGCCGCGGGGTCCCATCCCGGCCGCCCGCCGCTCAGCGGAGCCCCAGCCCCGCGCCGCCGGCCCGGCCGCGTTGGCCGGGTTTCCACCTTACTTCCCTGTGCTTAGAATTTGCAGCCGCATCTCCCGGCGCTCGAAGCCAATTTCACGGCTTCTGGGCTCGGCGCGGTGCGCGCGATCGTAAACCGCCCCGCGCCCACGGAAAGCGGGCCGAGGGGGGCGACCGAAACGAGGCCCCGCCGAGGCCCCGTGTTTTCGATGGGGTGTGTGGGTCAGGTGGGTGTGGGCCGGATGGGGTGCGCCTCTGAACTGCCCAGGGAGAGATGGGCGGGGATGCAGGCGTGGCTATCCGTGTGCAGAGTGGCCCCCCAGCGTGAGCCAGCTTGGGGATACACGTATGTGTTGGCCTGTATGTGCCTACGGGGGCCCCTGTGGGCTTGTTTGTTTGGGTGTGTATGGGCTATGGTCCGCAGTGAGCAGGGGCCGGTGTGCTTCTGTGAGTGTGTTGACCTGTTAGGGCAGACGCCCCAGTGTCTGGTTCTGTGGGCAGCTGGGTCCAGCACCTCAGGGTCTGTGTATACACCTGCGTCTGAGGGAGAGTGAAATTCTGGGGGGTTGGCTGCTGTCTGAGTGTGCCCCGTGGGTGCCGGTGTGTGTGTGAGGTTATAGTGTGTAGCCCATCCCTGCAGGGTGCGTCCCACCCCTGCTGGCCACTGGGGGCAGGGTCGTGTGAGCCCGGTAGCTGGGGGAAGAGTGTCCCTCCGGACCTGGAGCTGGAGCTAGCTGGCTGCTTCCTTATCCGCTCGGGCTGGGGGTGGTGGATTTGAGGCATCGCCGGGAGGGCGGATGGGAGGGGGGGTGGCCAAGTGTGTGTTTCTGTTTCATTGCTGCCGCTGGCTGTCAGCACGCGGTGGGTCTACAATATGTTTGTGAATGGCTGTGTCGAGGGGGCCGAGGTGTGAGCCCCTGCCTGCGGGGGAGGGCCAGGAGTACCATCTGGGCTGATGAGGTGTGGGGCCAGGCAGAGAGGGGCCTCCGCGGGGCGGGATGAGTGTGTGCATGTGCACGTGTGCACACAGATGGAGGGCAGCTTCGGCAGGTCTGTGGGGGGGGTGTGAGTCTCTGCAGGTGGAGGTCAGGCAGGTACGTTGCCCTAAGTGTGTGTGAGCAGTGGGGCAGAGACACTACACCTGGCAGAGCACAGGTGGGGGGCCGCAGGGGCAGGTGCCGGTCCTCGCAAAGTTCTGAGCAAGAGATGTGCTGGGGGGGGGGGTGCTTGTTCCCTGCAGCAGAGAGGAAGAGGCCCAGCTGTAGAAGGGGGCGGGCCCAGTCGGTGTTGGGGTGACTAAGAAGAGGGTGGTGTGGTTGGAGGGGTGTGCGTGGGTACCGGGCATCAGGTCAGTGTGGCGTGCGTGTGGCCATCCCCACTTGGGTGTGTGTCTGTGATGGGGAGTGAGGTGTGGGGCTGGGACCATGACTTGGGAGGACCCTCCAGGCTGTGGGCCCAGCTAGGAGTGAAGGACATGGGAAGGGATGAGGTGGGTGGGAATGGGGGCCCTTCAGCTCCCAGAAAATCTCTCCATCTGTTTGCACCTCCTGCCCAGGGGCCATGAAGAGATTGGAAGAAGCCTTGTGGCCCCCGCCCCTCCCCTCTTCTCACCCCTGCACCTTGTGGGGTAGGGTGGGAGTCCCCTTCCTCCGTCTGGGTCTCGAACCCCTTCCCTTCCCCGTCTTGCCCCGTCATCTTTCTGTCTCCATCTCTCTGCTCTCATCGCCCCATCTCTCTGCCTCCATCTCTCTCCATCTCTGCCTCCATCTCCTTCCACTCCTTGCCTCCCTCTTCTCACACTGATATTCATTTGTGGTATATTCGGTTGCCATGGGAAACCTAAGAAAGAAGNCAGCATCGGACCTGCTTCTATCACCAGTCACATCCATAGCTGGGTATTGTTTTTGCTTTGGCTCCATCCCTTCATTTTTTCTGGAGTTATTTCTCCACTCATCTCCAGTAGCATATTGGACACCTACTGACCTGGGGAGTTCATCTTTCAGTATCCTGTCTTTTTCCCTTTTGATACTGTTCATGGGGTTCTCAAGACAAGAATACTGAGGTGGTTTGCCATTCCCTTTTCCAGTGGAACACATTCTGTCAGACCTCTCCACCATGACATGGCCATGCAGGGTTGCCCCACACAGCATGGCTTAGTTTCACTGAGTTAGAAAAGGCTGTGGTCTGTGTGATCAGACTGGCTAGTTGTCTGTGACTGAAGTTTCAGTCTGTCTGCCCTCTGATCCCCTCTTTCAGTGCCTACCATCATTTTCTAGGGAACCCTCATTATTTTTAGGCCTTTTCCTGTACGTTGATCAGATTCCAGAGAGAAGGCTGTATTAATGGAGGATATAAACCTGATTTCCAGTGCTTTGAGAGCCAAGTAGGGTGAGATGAATGTTTGAGTTTCAATATTAAGTAAATATTCATTTAATCATTCTTTTTTTCTTTTTTAAAATTTAATTTATTTTAATTGGAAGCTAATTACTTTACAATATTGTAGTGGTTTTTGCCATACATTGACATGAATCAGCCATGGGTGTACACGTGTTCCCCAACCTGAAACTCCCTTCCACCTCCCTCACACCTCCCTCCCCATCCTATCCCTCAGGGTCATCCCAGTGCACTGGCCCTGAGTGCCCTGTCTCACGCATTGAACCTGGACTGACAATCTATTTCACATACGGTAATATACATGTTTCAATGCTATTCTCTCAAATCATCCCACCCTCGCCTTCTCCCACAGAGTCCAAAAGTCTGTTCTTTACATCTGTGTCTCTTTTGCTATCTTGCATGTAGGGTCATTGTTTCCATCTTTCTAAATTCCATATATGTGCATTAATATACTGTATTGGCATTTTTCTTTCTGACTTACTTCGCTCTGTATAATAGGCTCCAGTTTCATCCACCTCATTAGAACTGATTCAAATGCATTCTTTTTAATACCTGAGTAATATTCCATTGTGTATATCTTATCCATTCATCTGTCAATGGACATCTAGGTTGCTTCCATGTCCTAGCTATTGTGAACAGTGTTGCGATGAACATTGGGGTACACGTGTCTCTTTCAATTCTGGTTTCCTCAGTGTGTATGCCCAGCAGTGGGATTGCTGGGTTGTATGGCAGTTCCATTTCTAGTTTTAAAAGGAATCTCCACACTGTTCTCCATAATGGTGGTATTAGTTTGCATTCCCAACAGTATAAGAGGGTTCCCTTTTCTCCACACTCTCTCCAGTGATTATTGTTTGTAGACTTTTTGATAGCAGCCATTCTGACCAGCATGAGATGGTACCTCATTGTGGTTTTGATTTGCATTTCTCTGATAATGAGTGATGTTGAGCATCTTTTCATGTGTTTTTAGCCATCTGTATGTCTTCTTTGGAGAAATGTCTGTTTAGTTCTTTGGCCCATTTTTTGGCTGGGTCATTAATTTTTCTGGAATTGAACTGCATGAGCTGCTTGTATATTTTTGAGATTAATTCTTTGTCAGTTGCTTCATTTGCTATTCTTTTCTCCTATTCTGAAGGCTGTCTTTTCACCTTGCTTATAGTTTTCTTTGTTATGCAGAAGCTTTTACATTTAATTAGNCAGAGAGAGCTTCGCTGGTCAGAGGGGCTCCTTCCACCTGCAGAGATCTGGTAAGAACAGGGTCCTCACACGGTGTATGAGTGTGCGGCTGTGTGTGCTCACGGCTCACATGACCTGGCCTTGAAAACCCGTGATGTGGCCGGGCCTCTGCCTCCTGTTCCCTCGCCCCTGCCCCCAGCTGCAGGCACCCCCACTCTGCTCCTCCCCAGCTTCCCTTCCACAGGGCCTGGGAGGCAGCTGGCAGAATGGTGGGTCTTTGAGGGGCTGGGCCAGTCCGCTGCGGAGGGTGGGGAGGAAGCCCCTGCCGGCTCAGAGATCCCACTCTTGCCCTGTAGCCCAGCTGAGATCCTGAGCTGGGCCTGCCTCAGNCCTGGGAGGCAGCTGGCAGAATGGTGGGTCTTTGAGGGGCTGGGCCAGTCCGCTGCGGAGGGTGGGGAGGAAGCCCCTGCCGGCTCAGAGATCCCACTCTTGCCCTGTAGCCCAGCTGAGATCCTGAGCTGGGCCTGCCTCAGCCCCGGCAGGGCCGGGGGCATCTGTACCCCAGCTGGGGGTGGAAGGACTGGCTTCCAGGGGATGGCCTGGAAGATCATGGCCTCTTCTGCCTCGGGTGGGGGCCTTTCTGTGTAGAGAGGGGCAAACTGAGGGGCTGGGAGTGAGCTGGGAGCAGAGAAGTGCCGGCGGCATCAGAACCAGGCCAGATCCAGTGTCATTGAACTTGGAAGGAGGCAGGGGAGCAGTCTGACACTAGGAGGCCACAGGCAGGGCAGCCGGCAGGAGTGTCCCAGCTGGGGCTAGTGGAGGCCCTGGAGAGGAGAGGCCAAGCCTGTCACTCTCACCGTGGCCGTGCTGGTGGTGGCCACGTGGAGGGAGTTGTTATCCAGGCAGGGTGCTGAGTGATGGTGGTTGCCGTGGCAAGGGAGCTGCCTCTGTGGCATTGAGGTCTCCATAGAGAGAGGAGGAGACAGAGGGAGGAGGCTGGCTGTCTGGGCTTGGTGTTAGTGGTTGCTAAGGAGAGGGAGATGTTGTCTCTAAGATGCGGTGGTCCCCATGTGGAAGGGCTGTGGCTAGGCAAGGAGTTGGGGTTCCCCAGGGGAGGGCTGGTGTTGGGTGCTCTGGAGGGGGCTTGTGCAGGGAGGGAGTGGGGGTGGTGGGTGCTCCATGGAGGACCAAAGGAGGGGACGATGTGGGAGGGGCTGCTGCTCCGGTCTTGGTGTTGCTGGCACAGGCTGAAGGAGGGTTCTTTGGGGGTGGAAGTGAGGCACCCTGGGTGGGTTTGAGCTGTGCTCCCCGCTCCCGTTGCTCATCCTGTCCTGTCCAGACCAGAGTGCGGCCCCTGCTACACCCCTGGCCTCCCTTCTCCCACGGCCTCCTCTTGCCAGGCCTCCTGCCCACCTTGTGGCCCAGTGCTTCTGCCTCTGCTCCTTGAGCCGTCTCCCTCTTCAGGGCCTCACTCATCCCTCATCTGGACACGTCCTCCCTGCTTGTCCCCAGATGACTTTTTCCCTATCCTTCGTGTTTGCTGAGCTCGGGGAAGCCCAGCACTGATGCTTGCTTTTGAGGCATCAGAGAGGGGAAGAAACTTGCCCAAGGTCACACAGCACAGATGCCTTGGAACTGAGGTTTGATCCTGGGTGCCTGCCTCCCCAAAGGTCCAACTTTTCAGGCCTAACTCCTTCGTCCAGAGCCTCCCTACCCCATTCAGAGTTGTCTCTCTTCCCTCAGTCCCCAGATATTCTCCAGAAGCACACATTCCATTTAAATGTCACTAAGAGGCAACACGAAAGAGCACAGAGTTTAAATCCTGACTCTGTGGCTTACAGCTGTTTGAGTCTGTGCCTCAGTTTCCCCTTCTGTAAGATGGAGATGATGCATGTGCCTCTCAGGGTTGCTGTCACTTGAGATAACTTCTGGGATACCCTGGTTCCTGGCATGCAGTAGACTCTCAGAAAGTAGGAGCTACCACCATTATCATAATTCCTTTAAAGAATGACTTTTAAATGGTTTTCTTACTTGCCTGAGGTGGACGGGGTGACTTCTCACCAGAGATCTGCCTCGTTTTGGCCTTGTGTGTGCTCCTGGAGCAGTGCAGGTGCTGACCTGACATCAAGGAGGCAGGAGGCGGGGCCTGGCTGTCAAGTCAGGATGGAGGCTGACTCCCTGTCCGGTGCTCCAGGCTGGCTCCCTGTCTGGTGCTCCCTGTCAGGGGCTCCCTGCTTGCTTGCTCCAGGGGCCTGGACATGCACTTTAGTCATGTGGGCCTTGTACCCCTAGCTGTGCCAGGGTACCGCGGCCCCTTGGCTTCCTCTCCAGGGCCCAGGGTTCTGAGCCAGCTCAGCACCCCTGGCTGGTGGTACCCTGGAAGTATCGGGAGAAAGCTGCCCTGTTAACCTTCTTGGCACCCCCAGAGGACAAGCCAGGCAAGGGACTGAAAAAGATATACAAAGAGGGACATCTGAGGGGTCTGGGAAGTGACCAGCAGGATGTCTCTCCAGTGACAGAGATCTGAGTTCAGATCCTGCCTCTGCCACTGTTTAGGTGGGTGGGCCTGGCAACTTTCCTCTGCCTTTCTGGACCTCAGTTTCTTCATCTGTGTAATGGGCATAGTGAGAATCGTTAGATCACCTTGACGATGTGAGGCAGGGGAATGAAAACATACAGGGAGGTGTTTCCTGGAGTGGCAGCTGCTCTTTCTAGAACCTGTCAACCTTCTTCACCTTTCAGGTTCAGTTGGGTAAGAGGGGAGGGAGTGGTCCTGGGTGGCCCCAAATGACAGAAGTGGGCCCAACCAGGCAGAGACCTCTGTTAGTCACAAGAGACTTTGTAATGGTCAGAGCTGTCTTCGGATGGGGTGGAGGAGGAACCGAGTGCTCTAAGTGCAGTGGGGCCACAGAAGACTGGCCGGGCAAGAGCTGAGGATTACAAGGCCCAGGTTCATGTCCTGGTGTTGCCCTTTATGGGCTGTGCGATCTCGGGAGCCTCAGTTTCCCCACCTGCAAGGTGGGAGGAATAATAATGGAACAAGGATTCTGTTAGATGAGTTCAGATAATGTGGAAGAGATCTAGGAGTCCCGTGAATCCTCACGGCATCTCATTTTCCAGAAGCAGAAAGAAAGCAAGGTTCAAGAAGCTTAAAGGGTTCATAGCAGTAATACTGACATCTGCTCTCTGCCGATTTTCTGCTGTGTGCCAGGCATTTTCCCACATGCTCCAGGTCTCACTGAATTCCCCAGCCTTTGCACTTGCTGTTCCTTCTACAGGAGTGACTGTTCCTTCTGTGCCCATTGCTGCCCCTCAGGCTTGTGGTATGGCCGTCTCCTGTTCTGGCTCATTGTCAACTCTTCAGGGAACTCCCTCCAACCCCTACCCCCTGTTCATTGTTCTGGTTCTTTCTCTCTGTTTCCTTGTAACCCCTAATGCAGCCTATGCTATTTTGTTTACTTGCTTGTTTATTATCCTTGGGGCTTCTCCAGTGGGTCAGCGGTAAAGAATCCTCCTGCAGTGCAGGAGACACAGGAGATGTGAGTTCAATCGCTGGGTCTGGAAGACCGCCTGAAGGAAGGCATGGCAACCCACTCCAGTATTCTTGCTTGAAAAATCCCATGGATAGAGGAGCCTGGCAAGCTACAGTCCAAAGGGTCACAGAGTCTGATGTGACTGAGCACTTATTTACCCTCCTACTGTCGTAAAGTATCAGCTCCATGAAGGTAGGAGCTTTTTCTGTCCATTTCCCTGCCCTGTCCTTAGGGCCTTGAATGGGGTCTGGCACATGGTAGATGTTCAGTAAATAAATGGTGACAGCATGGATGGGTAACCTGCCAGCTACCCTGGAGGGCCAGCTCATCATCCCCCTTTTACACACGAGGAAAGTGGCCCTAGGGAAGGTTGGTAGTTGCCCACGGACACACAACCGGAAGTAGGTGGCAGAGCTGGCACTTGACCCCAGATTGGGCTGATTCCAGGTCAAGTCCTTTTCCTGCTATATCACACCTCCTTTCTGTGGGGAGCTTTGCATTTTTTAGGGTATAACGTTTAGACTTTACTCCGAACACAGAGGCAGAATCACAGAAAGACCTTTAAGTAGGGAAGGCTCCTGCTGGAAGGAAAAGATTTTGGTAGCAGCCAGAATCATCAAAAGAGATCAGTTCAGCTGCCCGCTAGCTGTGTGGCCTTAGGCAAATTAATCACTTTGTGTCTCAGTTTACTTGTCCATAAAATGGGGATACTATCTTGGCTGATCTCAGCTGGATTCTGGGAGGCAGTGGGCTTTGAACTTTGGTTTGCAGACTTGCCTCCACAGTCCCCTCCCCAGGGTGGGAAAACAGCATCTGCTGAATCACCCCAGTCCCTAGAGGCCCCACTGCCAGCCCTGAGGGGCTTGAGGTTCTGAGTTCCGAACAGAGGACTTTTTCTGTGCTTGGGACAGGCCATTTTCTGCCCTAGCAGCCTGGTCTCTCTAGTCCCACTCCACCCTTACTGCCCTTAGAAAAACAGAATCAGAGAGGAGAGAGAAGGTTTTAATTGAGCACCTACTATGCTCCAGGTCCATTCCTGTATGTATCCCCTTTCACAGTCACAGCAGCCCATGCAGAGCAGGTTTGTTATACCCATTTTCTAAATGCCCAGACTCAGGCTTAGGGAATTATTCCACAGGGCAAGAGCAGGGATTTGAACCTAGTCTTGGAGGCTTCTGTCTCCTCTGTGTTGGAGGAGGGGAGAGAGTGATGAAAGTGTCTGGGGTGGGTCTGCTCTGGGGTTCCCTGGGGAGGGCTGTTGGTATCAGCCCTCCAGGATGGGAGCTTAGCGTGGCCCTGATTCTAGAGGCTGGACCTCAAGGGGTTGTGAATGGGCAGACCGCTCCCACCAACCCAACTCCCCCGCCACCGAGTGCTGGCAGCCTCACTCACCCCGAGAATAGATCTAGCCTTGTGTGTGGTTATCCCAGTGTCTCACTCAAGACCCCATTTGTTTGGGGAGGAGAAAGGGGGGTCTGTGGTACCCAACAGAGGTGGGATTCATGGACAAGACAGGGGAGGGGGCAGCCTGCCTGGTACGGGCCAGGCCTGAACGGGTGCCAGGAGGGAGTGAGAGGGGGCGTGGGCGTGGTCTGAGGTCCTGCTTGGGGCAGAGCCTTGGGCCGGGGGCTCTGGATGGAGGTGCAGGAGGAGGGGGTGGGAGTCCCACTCTCATGACTCCTGGTCTGAAGGAAGGAGAGTGTGGCCCTGTCCTCTGGAGCCTCAGGTCTTAGGGGAGGTGGGAAGAGGCCAAGCCACCAGGATCGTTGTCTGAGGGAGACACAGCCCCAGTCTGAGGGTGGAAGCACTGTGGGTGTTTCTGGAACCATCTGCTTTCTGAGTGCAGGGAGAGAGGATGGTCCAACTGAGTGGAGTTTCCCTGAATTCTGGGAAGACTTCCTGGAAGAGGTGGTCCCTGAGGACTGAGAAGGGGTTGAATTCAAGGCGGGGCCTACAAGAGGGCCTGTTTTGTGGTTGGAAGCAAGGCCTGGTGGGTTAGATCCTGATTCTGAGTGGTCATGTGTGCCTGAGTCTCAGTTTGCTTGTCTGTGAAATGGGGACACTGCCAGGCTCCTGGAGGGGATGGAATGAAATGGGGCTGGAGGGAGGAGCACAGAGTAGGCCCACAGGGCTGTTGGGAGTTGAGTGAAGAGTTCCAGAAGCTGCCAAAAGCCCATTCCCCCATCCTCTGCCTCCACCCGTGGTCACAGCTCCGCTAACCCGGCTTCAAACTTTACAGGCATAGGCGGGAGGGCAGAGTCTAGGCTGAGCTCTTAGGTGGAGACAGGGCTCCTTTCTGCCTCTGACTTGCTGTGTGACTCTGCCTGGTCCTTTACTGTTTCTGGACCTCGAGGGTAGAGTTGGGGCCAGCCGAGGATCCTGTCTCAGACCACAGAGAAGGGTTGGCGAGCAGAGCAGGTACCCCAGGCCTTGGCGGCTCAGGGGCCCTGGAGCTCAGCAGAGCCTGGGGGAGCAAGGCCTTTCTTGCATTTGCCAGACACTCTGGGGTTCTGGCTTAGGGACAGCAGATCAGAACAGAGAAACTCCTGGGGCTGTAAAAGGGGGTGACACAGAGGTTGAGCATGTGGGTTCAGGTTTTAGGTCTTCCCCCGATTTTACCCATAAGTGCCTCAGTATTCTCACCTATAGAATGGAAATAAATATAGTAACCACCTCATAAGGCTGATGCTATAAAGTGCTTAGCCCTGTGCCTGGCATACAGTGAGTACTCAATAAATGCTAATTCTGCTTCTTGGGTTTCCTGGGAGCAGACAGGCAAGGGCTTCATGGCCATTCCAGCCACAACCTTTCAGGCTGTTGAGGACAGGCAGTGGCTTGTGGAATCCCAAAGCCTGGGATGCCAGGGCAGGAAATGTGGGGGTGTCTGCCACTGTAGCTCCTCCCACTCTCACCAGTGCCTGCTGAGCAAGATGCTGTGGAAAGAGATAATGAGTTTTGGAGTAGGCAGCACGGGTTCCATCCCAGCTCATTCATCCGCTTGCTGGCTGCCTGGCTCTGGGAAGATCATTTTCTGAACCTTAGTGTCTCCATCTGTAAAATGGGATCAAAGGCTTTTATGAGGATTAAAAGACAGCACCCATCCAGTCCTGTGCTGACGCTGTTGATACCTACTGCCTCCCATCCTCCTCCTCCTCTTCTGCTTACTGATTTGGTGCTGAGGTTGTTGGCAGGTGAGGGGCTTTGGAGATGGAACTCCTATCTTGGTTGAGATGGCATCTGACCCAGAAATTCTGTCCTGGACTCGGGTGGGAGCTGTCCTTGGAGACCATCTGGGTCTCCAAGGCAGCTGCAGATGCTGAGGGCCCTGGGGACAGTGGGGAGGTGGGATTTGATGGGAAATCAGGACCCTACAACTCTGGAGGTTTCCAGCTAGAGGATCTGCATGAACAGCTGCACCTACGGGCAGGCTGATGACCACAGAGGTACTGGCCCAGGGTCACCCTGCCCTGAGTGGCCGGGCTTGAAGGTAGAACATGGTCTGGCAACTTCTAGCTTGGGCACTTTCATTTTCCACGGCACCTCTGGGCCAGGCTGAAATGGCTGCAGGTGGAACAGGGTCACCCAGGGCCTGGGCTGAGCTTTCTTAGCTTGGCCTCTGTCTCCTCTGCCAGTATCTGCCCACCCTCTGGCCTGCACCAACCCCCAACAGCCTGACCTTCCCTGTCTGTTTGGGGCCGCCTTTGTATCCTTCCCTCAGCCACCTGAGGGAGATGGATGAACTAGAGCCGGGTGTGCGTGGGTGTGAGCACATACACCCAGAGTGGTTTCGTGTGTTTGCAGTGTGTTGGAGAGTGTGCATGTAAGAGGGCATGTGAGTGGGTGCACCCTCTTTCTAACTAGGGGCCTGACACGTGCTCTGGGACAGCTGCTGCCGCTGCATGACTGGGGCCTTGCCCATGTTTCCGGGTACTACAGATACTTGAACACCAGCCTTTTGCCTATGGGGTTCATCTTGCCGTCTCTACTCAGGAGGCTGTGACTGCGCGCTCCAGGCATCTCCCCTTGGGCACAGCGGGACCCATCCCGATCCACTTTGGCCTGGGGTCCCCTCACATGGCTGTCCATGTTATGGGTGACTGTTTTTCAACTTTCAGCAATAGTGCATGACTTCAAATCCTCACCTCTCTCACCCAGCCAGCTGCCCTGTGACAGCCGACTTCCCTGTGCCCTCGTTTGTGGGGGTCTGCTGCCAGGGCTGAGTGTGGCCGGCTGTGCTCCACTGTGGGCTGAGGGTTTTATGCAGGACCCCCATTCTGAATGGGTTTCCTTCCTGCAGGGCCCACTGGAGCCTGGGGAGCAGTGGGGTATGGGGGTCCCAAGCCAGGAGGTCCCCGGCTGCCCCCAGAGCAGGATGCCTGGATCAAGAATGGCTGTAGCAGTGCTGGGGGCCAAGCCACCCCTTGCCATCCCTACCTGCTGGGTCCCAGGACCAAGGGAAGCTGCTTTATGACCTGGCTGCCCAGGTCCCCTGAGTAGTCACAAGAGTGCCCGAAGCCTTCTGGAGCTGGGGGAGGGGCAGGTGGGTGAGTCCTAGCCCCCAGAAGGAGGAGATTCAGGAGGTGGGTGCAGCATCTAGAGGCTTGACCCCCAGGCTGCACTCTCACCCCCAGGGACCTGAGTCTGGTCAGTCCCAGAACTTCTTTGTTCTCTTGACTGAGCTGGAGACACCTCAGTGCTGTCAGGAGAGAGCTGGGCCCAAGGTTTGAGTGTCGTCTCTACCCCAGCCCTCAGTGGGACCCAATTCTCAGGCTGCTCATGGAATCAAAGCGAATCATGTATTCCTTTTATTTAACAACATCCATATAACATTTGGAGCTTCCCAGGTAGCACTAGTGGTAAAGAACTTGTTTGCAGGTTCTTATGCATGAGACAGAAGATCCCTGGGATGGGAAAATCCCCTGGAGGAGGAAATGGCAACCCACCCCAGGATTCTTGCCTGGGAAGTCTCGTGGACAGAGGAGCTTGGTGGGCTATAGTCCATGGGACTGCAGAGTCGGACAGGACTGAGTGACTGAACACACACACACACGTGTGACATTTACCTTGTGCAGCCACTGTTTGAAGAACTTTATACAAAATTAAAAACTCACAACAATCCAGCAAAATACCATTATCCCCATTTTACAGATGGGGAAATCAAGGCCCCAAGAGGTTAAGGATTCTGCCTATGGTCACACAGGGAGTCAGTGGTGTGACTGGGATTGAGCCTGGGCCATCCTTCTTCCGGGGCTGCCCCAACTGCTTTGCTGTGTGGCATGCCCACGGTGGTCTGTAGAGGACAGTGCTTGAATTGACTCCTAGGCCAGCCTGGTCCCCTGGTCTGAGCACTGACAGTGGTCCAGGAAGCTGGTCTTGGCACCCAGTAGTTGTGGCAGCTTGGAATCAGGCCGGATTTGAGTGTCTAGTGTATCATTTACTGAGTAAGGCACTTGCCCTAGCCGAGCCTCAGTTGCCCCATATGTAAAACAGGGTAACAGTATCTACTTGGCAGTGCAATGTGGCGTAGGGGGTACTCAGCACGTGGTGGCAGCTGTGATGGCCCCGTGACAGGGTGAAAGGGAGGCAGCGTAAGGGGTGCCCTGTGCCAGGAGAGGGGAGTGTGTGCCCTTGGGAGCCTGTGATTAGGAGAGGATGGGTCTGAGGAGATGTACCGCCAGGCCTTCTCATCACTGGGGACACCTCCCACCTGGTGCAGCCGGCCCACCCGGGGCTGAGACACACACAGATACACCCACCGTGGAGAAACAATGGAGTGTCCTCTCCTGTGAGGGCTGGGGTGAACCCCGGAGACCCTCTGGTCCTGCTCGCTCGGTGTTGCAAGTGGGAAACTGAGGCCCAGACAGAGAAGGGATTTGTACTGGGACCCACAGACAGTTCAGATTATCTGCAGTCACTGCTGAGCAGGGCCTTTTCTAAGGAATGCAGCAGCAACCCTTCCTACAGTAGCCCTGTCCCGGCCACACTGGTTCAATTCTGTAGGGTCTGTGCCCTGCAGGGGACTTTTCTCCAGCCTGCACTCTGTGGATCTGCTTACATCTGACTCCCCGGCTCATCCACCACAGCGGGAGCCCTGAGCACAGGGACCTTGTCTATCTGTTCACAGCTGAGCCTGTATCCCTAGCATAGTGGTGCATATGCAGTAGATGCTCAGTAAGCAATGGTTGAGGAATAAGCGACCTTAGGAGTGATCCCCCCAGCACTGTCTCCTGGGAGAGTCTGAATTTCAGCGGGTGGCGGAGAGTTGCCCAGGGCCAAGCTGGGAACTTCAGCCAGGCCTCCTGGCTCCCATCCTGAGCCCTCTGTGCATTCGTAAACAGATGCAACACACACACACACACACACACACACACACAC
>SJYV01024021.1:185234-201514 GCA_006410875.1 Neotragus pygmaeus | reverse complement strand
GGGTGGGGGTGGGTGTGGTTGGGGGGCACGGTCGACTGGGGTGGCCTGGTGAGGAATGCCAGGGCCTGTGGATGGGTGCCCAGGCTGCAGCGCCCGGGTGGTTGCGTGGCCCTGGGAGGGCATGACGCCTGGGACCCCCTCTGTCAGAGTCCATCTATATTCATTCCTTCCTTCAGGTCTTCACATCCAAAAATTAATCATAACTGCTGCTTTTATTGAGCACCTACTGTGTACATTCCCTCGGCTAGATGCCTTTTGTGTATTTCCTTGCTCTATCCTCAGATGGTGGTGCACGTAGGGGATCCTCATTTCTTCAGGCTCAGAATCTAAGGCTCAGGGAGGTGAGGTGAATAATCTAAGATCACACAGCTCAGAGCAGCCAGGGCAAGGTTCATACCCAGGCGGTCTCATGTGGCCCTGCCCTGGGCTGGGGGAGAGGGGATCCTCTGACCAGATGGTGGCCGGTCCAGGTCCTGGCCACTGTGGTGGGTGAGGCCTTTGTCCTTCTCAGTTAAATGGGGCCAGTCCATCTACCTTCTTGGGTTGTAGGGAAGAGCAGTAACAGCAGCTGTATTGATGAAGACTAGGTGATGATTTATGTAGTGCTTTCTGGGTGCCAGGCAGGTGACATATGCTTTACAGGTTTTTACACTCCATGCTCTCAGTGATCCCAGAAACCATGGTAGACACCCTAATTACCCCATTCCACAGTCTCAAAAGCCAAAGTCCAGGGAGGCAAGGGGCCTCTCTGTCCCGTTAGTAAGTAGAGGACCCAGGATTTAGCCAGCTGTCATCTGACCCCGGGCCCTTCCTCCTTGAGTGTGGCTGTGTGTGGTCCAAAACTCCTGTGAGGTGCCCTGTGCCTGGCAGGTGCTCAGCAGAGATCAGTGGCCTCTACCCTCCCTGAAAGGGCTGGTTCCTGGAGAGCCCGTGTCTCTGGGGCCCAGCCTAAGGGTCCAGGGGGTTGGCCCTCCTCATAATATCCTACAGGGTAGGTATTACTTTTACTTCCATTTTACAGATGGGGAAATTGAGGCTCAGAGAGGTGAAATGACTTGCCCAGGCTCTCACAGCTGGTGAGCTGAAGGGTTTGGGATTTGAACCTGGTTGGTCTGGGTCCTGGTTCAGCTCGGTGGCAGGCTCCCAAGCATGAGTGTCAGCTCCCAGCTGTGTCCATCCCTGAGGGCTGATCCTGCCTGCCTGGTCTCTGGGCGATCCTCTGCTTCCCTGGTTCGTCTTAGCAGCCATGTACAGGGGATGCCCAGTTCTCATCCTTCTCTGTGCCCTGCCTCTGGCTGTTGGGCAATGGATGTGGCTACCTGCTGACTGGGCATGTCTTTTGAGGTGTCCCTCTGGCCCCCAAAACTCAGCTTGTCTGATGCAGGCTCTTCTCTCTTCCTGCCTTCTGGCCCGTTAGCTCCTTCTCTGAAGTTCCCTGCTCCAGCGTGGGCATTGCCATCATTCAGCCAGCCACTTCAGCTAGCCACCTGGACCTGGAAGTCATCTCTGAACTTCACCCCTGGCCTCCCAGCCTGTAGGTCACCAAGTCCTGCGCTCCAATTCTCCCATTGCCTGTCCTCCCTGCTACCCTTATCTGCATTGAGTTACCACCATGAGTCTAGACTATCGCAGCAGGCTCCTCAGAGGCCAGCTCTCATTTGCCCCAATTTATCCTGCACTCTTCTGTTGGCCTGGGCTCCCTAGCATGTCGCTGGTTCCCTGTTGTCCTGGGGTTTAAGTCTAGGTTGCTTAGCCTAGCTTCTGAGACCTGCTGGACTTGGCCCAGCCACAGGGCTCCTGCCTCTCGGCTCCCGCTCCCTCTCCTATGCTGTGATCTTGTCTCCTGGCTTCATTCCAGTTTCTCAGAAGTGCTACCTTCTGGGTAGCCCTTCCTACAAACTGGGTAGGCAGTTTGATCGCCAGGATCACCCTCAGCAGAACATTCCCTCCCCTGCACTGGGGACATCCTTTTAATTCTAAGAGCCCTTTGCAGGGAGCAGTGTTGCCCATTTTGCAGATGGGAAAGCCAAGACTCAGAAAGCTAAGCTGGCATCTGAACCCAAGTCTCTTGCTGTGGAGCCTGTGTTCTCCCCATCTGTGTCCATATGTGTGTGCATACAGCAGGCATGGCTGTCTGCCCTTTGAGCCAGGCAGTGTTTGGGCTAGGATGAGCGCTGCCTCCCTGGGAGGAGGTCTGAGGTTGTCTCTGGAGGCCGGAACCTGTCTCTTCCTGTTGGGGGTGGAGATGCTATATGTGAGCGTTGTGGGGGTGTCAGCCCCTACTAGCCCCCGAGACCACAGCCTCCCAGCTTCTCCCACTTCTCTCCCCTTCCTTCAAAATAAACACCCGCGAGCCCAAACTACCCATCCAGCCAAGGCACAGATGGAACCAGAGTTGGAATTAATTAGTTCTGTTGCCAAGGTAACTGGGATCCAGTCTTCTCTCTCCGGCCTGCCCCTACCTCCTAGGCCCCGCCCCTGCCTCTCTTGGCCCCATCCCTCAAGGCCCTGGCCCCACCCTCTTCTCCAGCAGCAGCTGGTGGTGCCCTTGTGCCCTTGGGGAATCGAGGAGGGAGAGGATAGGTATATGGAAGAGCTGGGTTCATGTCCCCACTCGATAGCTCTTGGCTTGGTGGGAACTTGGACAAGGTCTTGAACCACTGGGAACCACGCTACGATTCGACCTACCTGGGGAGGGGTACCCTGGAATGGATTGGAGAGACTGGGAAGAAAGGAAGAATGAAAGTGGCCTGAACTGGTGATGCCACTGAGACTAGCAATGGGCATGTGGACTGCAGCAGCCGGTGTCCAGGGTCGGGAGCTGTTAGAGCTACAGCTGGCAGCAGCTATGGGGCCCCCTACCCTGGCCCCAGGCTCTGACTCAGCTCTGCCTCCTCCATCCCGACCTTCCTGGCATCCTCTAAGCCTGCATCTTGCCGACTGGATACCAACAGCCAGGGTTGTGGTCTCCATCTTTTCTCTGTTGGTCTGACCACCAGTCCATTCTGCACTTCTTCCTGGGTGACCCTGAGCAAGTCACTTAGCTTCTCTGTGCTTCCAGTTGTCTGGAAAATGGGCATGACAGCATCCACCTAGTGAGTATGAACAGCCCCCAGTGTGGTATTAATAATCAGCCTGTGCTAACCACTCAGTGCTTCTGTGCCTCTGCTGGCCAGGGGGTGCCCTGTGAGAGTGGTTGTGAGGAACACAGGGGACAGAGGCCCAGCCTCCTTCTCGGGGAAGTTGAGGATGGTGATCACGGCCACCCTGTTGAGTTGAGGCTCCCAGCCTTACCTCTCTGCTTTCCAGGATGGGCTCACTGTGTCTCGTCACGTGCAGATGGGAAAATCAAGACCAGCAGGGGTGGGGGACGGTGTGGCAGCTGTAGCCGGTGCCTCAGGGGCTGTCTCTTCCAGTGTTGTCCCTGCTTCCTGGATCTTGCTAGCTGATGCTGGCTGGAGGGCGGGACAAGCCAGGTCTTCAGAAGCCCCGGCTTGAGTCTCCCTCATTGTAACCATAGGGAATGTTCTCCTCCTGCCTGGGCCTCAGTTTTCTCTTCCACAAAATGGGAGCTCATGGGGCTGTAGCTGGTGGTAACTGATTGGAGTTGGCTGGGGCCATGGCTATTTAGGCTTTGTGCCAGCAGAAGGGGGCCAGTGTGGGCAAACGAGGTGCACTGTCTGGCTAGGGCCGTTCCTGGAAGTGCACTCAAGGTAGATGTTATGGAGGGGCCCTGGGAAGAAAGGGCGGCTCTGACGCCCAGGCCCCATCTTTTGGAGGCCCCGGTGCTGGGCTCTGCTAGGCTTGCCGTCGTCTGACTAATAGGCCATTTGCTCTTCCAGGGACGCCACCAGGGAGGTGGCTCTTCAGCTGCCGTGGTGAGGCAGGGGCTCTGGAGAGAAACAGGCCAGGATTGGGGAAGGAACTCTCCTTGGTTCTGCAGTCCCTCCCTCAGGGACGGTGGGTAAGTCGCTGCCCATCCGTGAGCCTGTTTCCTCATCTGTGAGTTGGGCCTAATGATGTGATCAATGACCCACTGGAAAAGCTTTTGAGAGGCATAAACTAGGGGTAGCTAACTCAGGTGCCCATGGGGGGTTTGTCACAAAATGTGAGCATCCGGGCTGAGGAAGACAGTAGGGTATGGTGGGGCCTGTGGTAAAGGCTCGGCCTCATAGCATCAAACCCAGATTTGCATCAGCTCTGAGCCCACCAACAAAACCTATCCATGGGCAGCCAGCTGGCCCAGAAGGCAAACCCTACAGATGGATTAACTGGAAGGGAGCTATTTAACTCTTCTTTACATAATAACAAGGTCTGACATTTATTGAGGGCTTGTTCTGTGCCTGGAGTAGACTCAGCACTTCACTAGGATTACCATGTTTGATCCTCACGCTGACCCAGAGGCCAGCTGCGGGCAAGCGTGCTTCCTACTTGGTAACTGAGCCAGTTAAACCAGAGAGGTTAAGTCAGAGCCCAAGATGTGGGGGAGGGAGCAGGGCCCATTCCTGGGACTTTGGTTTCCTATCTGGGGGGCAGAATGGAGGAGGGGGGAGGGCGGACCCACTTGGCAGGGAAAGCCCCAAAGATGTGGCTTTTCGTTTCTGCAGGCTGGGAGAAGGACGAAAAACAAAATTAAACAAATGCAGGGTGTTGTGGATCCGAGGAAGAATAACTTATTTTTTATGAGCTTGTTAGCATTTGTGAAGTTAAGTAAGTAGAAATTTATGCCATTCATTTGCATGCATTCAAGGAAGGGCTCCCTGGGCCCAGTGTGGTACCTGGACCCTCACCAGCCCCCCAGGGCAGCGGCCCCTCAGCTCACAGGAAGCAGCTGTTTCCTGGGACTTCTTCAGATCCATTTCCTGATGGCCCACTGTGTGCCTGGCACCAACAGCTGTGTTTGTCCTTGCTGTGTCTGGAAGCAGCTGACCTGGATGCCATCAGAGTGGCGTGGCCCTTGGTTCAGAGGTTGCATGGCCTAAACATGGTTTCTAGCCTCTCCAGGGGTCTCAGAAGGAGCAAGAGGCCCAGAGACCACCAGCTTGGCTGCCCAAGAGCTGGGGGACCTGAGACATGTGGTTTCAGCTCTCCGGGCCTCAATTTTTCTCACCTGCAAAATGGGGACAGTAGTAGTAGTACCTGCTCATCTGAGATGACNCACTTCACTAGGATTACCATGTTTGATCCTCACGCTGACCCAGAGGCCAGCTGCGGGCAAGCGTGCTTCCTACTTGGTAACTGAGCCAGTTAAACCAGAGAGGTTAAGTCAGAGCCCAAGATCCACACAGATGCGGGGGAGGGAGCAGGGCCCATTCCCGGGACTTTGGTTTCCTATCTGGGGGGCAGAATGGAGGAGGGGGGAGGGCAGACCCACTTGGCAGGGAAAGCCCCAAAGATGTGGCTTTTCGTTTCTGCAGGCTGGGAGAAGGACGAAAAACAAAATTAAACAAATGCAGGGTGTTGTGGATCCGAGGAAGAATAACTTATTTTTTATGAGCTTGTTAGCATTTGTGAAGTTAAGTAAGTAGAAATTTATGCCATTCATTTGCATGCATTCAAGGAAGGGCTCCCTGGGCCCAGTGTCGTACCTGGACCCTCACCAGCCCCCAGGGCAGCGGCCCCTCAGCTCACAGGAAGCAGCTGTTTCCTGGGACTTCTTCAGATCCATTTCCTGATGGCCCACTGTGTGCCTGGCACCAACAGCTGTGTTTGTCCTTGCTGTGTCTGGAAGCAGCTGACCTGGATGCCATCAGAGTGGCGTGGCCCTTGGTTCAGAGGTTGCATGGCCTAAACATGGTTTCTAGCCTCTCCAGGGGTCTCAGAAGGAGCAAGAGGCCCAGAGACCACCAGCTTGGCTGCCCAAGAGCTGGGGGACCTGAGACATGTGGTTTCAGCTCTCCGGGCCTCAATTTTTCTCACCTGCAAAATGGGGACAGTAGTAGTAGTACCTGCTCATCTGAGATGACATTGGCTTGTGGGGCTGGCCTGCCCATATTAACCTGGCTGTTCGGGCCCCTTTCTTTCCGGTGGAGCTGGATGATCTGAGAACTGGCAGACCCCTTTTCTAGGAGGCCTTCCTGGAACCCCTGCTGGGCCTCAGCCGCTTTGTCTTGAAGCCCCAAGGCGCTCTGACCTTCTCCCTGAGATGCCTGGTCTCCTACACTCCTGCCTTTGAGCTGTGAATGCCTCAGGGCAGAACCACTGTGTCCAGTGCACTGGGAGGCCCTGCTCCTGGACCAGGGCTTGAGAAAGGTACTAAATGAATGTGTCTGTGAAATACTTGACCTCAGCCTCGTTTTCACTGCTTTGGAATGAATAGTCCTTTCCAGGTGTGTAGTGCTGTGTGGTTTTACAGCACTTTCAGGCGCTGCTGTCATTTGATCTCCACCTTTTGATCCCCACATCCCTTGTGCTCCCCTCACCCCCCAGCCTTGGAGAAGGGAGGTCAAGGACTGCAATGAGGAAACAGGCCCAGGCAGGAGCGTCAGGATTTGAATCCAGTACTCATTCATTTGTTTTTGTTGCTGGGAAAGATTGAGGGCAGGAGGAGAAAGGGGTGACAGAAGATGAGATGGTTGGATGGCATCACTGACTCAATGGACATGAGTTTGAGTAAGCTTCGGGAGTTGGTGATGGACAGGGAAGCCTGAAGTGCTGCAGTCCTTGGGGTTGCACGACTGAGCGATTAAACAACCAGAGCTTGTTTATTTGGCTGTGTCAGGTCTTAGTTGCATCACGTGAGATCTTCGTTGCAATGCACAGACTCTAGTTGTGGTGCATGGGCTCCAGGGTGCATGGGCTTCAGGCTTTAGTAGTTGCTGTGCATGGATTTAGTTGCTTGTGGGCATGTGGATCTTAGTTCCCTGACCAGGGATCGAAACCCAGGCCCCTGAATCACAAGGCGAATTCAACCATTGGAGCACCAGGGAAGTCCCTCATTTATTTGTTCATGGAAACTTTTGAACTCCTGCTCTGTGCTGGGTATTGGAAATCTTGGGAAGAGTAAGCCATGTCCTACCCTTCAGAGGCTTAGAGGCTGTACTCAAAAAACAGGCGCAATGAGGGTCCAGGGTTAGGAAGCTGCAAACTCTCATTCTTTCGTTCACCCAGAGGAGCAAGGCGGCCTTCCCTGGGCCTGGAGCACACGAGTGAGGAGAGAGGTGAAGACAGGAAGTCAGGGAGGGCTGTGGAGGTTCTTCAGGCCTGACGGGAGTCAGCAGGCAGGTGGGGGTAGAAGGGAGGACTCAGGCAGGGAGGAAGATGGGGGCCACAGGAGTAGTTCATGTGAGCCATTGGAGGCTGGCGGAGGTGGGGAGAGGCGAGTGGATTCACACTGGTCATGGTTGGCTAACGGAACTTGTTCCCTCTGCCTTGGGAGCTCAAGAGGGAAGCAGTGTGTTTATTCGGCAGACAGTTCTCCAGCGTCTGATGTGGGCTGAGCATCGTGCAGGGTTCTGGGGAACTGGGGGGTGAATGAGAACAGTCCCTGCCATTAGAAATCCCACAGCCAAGCGGAAGGCAGATGAGGCTGACTGATGCCTGGGTGGCCTGGAGGGCTTCCTGCGGGAAGTGGTTTTGAGTCTGAGGAGTAGCAGGCAGGAGGTGGGAGTGGGACATGCCAGGCTGTGGCCATTTCAAGGGGAAAGGCCAAGAGGTGTTGGGTGAGAAGGGTAAGAAGCTCCCATGTGAGGACCTTGGGGTTGGGAAGTGGGTGCAGGAGTCTCGGCAGGCCCTGTGAGCTCCAGGCAGGCCAGAGGAGTCTTCCAGCAAGAGGGGGCCCGCCACCGGCTTTGAGAAATGGTATTGGGGATGATGCGGATCAGGCCGGAAGGAGTGGGAAGAGCTGAGGAGTTGGGGAGGGGAGTTCTCCAAGGTGCTCTTCTGTGGTCAGGCTGAGGAGTGGGAGGCTGGTGTGGTAGAGGGGGGCTCAAGGGAGAGTCCCAAGTAGGAGGACTCAGCCAGGTTGTGGCGGAGGCACATGTGTGCAGGCATGTGTGGGGGAGGCACGTGTGCATAGGCATATGTGTGCACAAGCATGTGTGTGGGAGGCACGTGTGTGTAGGCATGTGTCTGCATAGGCATGTGTGTGTGTGGAAGCATTTGTGTGCAGAGTGGGGTGCCATATCTCTGGACAGTAGGCTCATTGCAGGAGGGGTGTCGGAGGGCAGATTTGCAGAGACGGGACCAAGCCCGATCTTGACTGTGGGTATAAGGGCTTGGGAGGCCCCAGAGGCTTCCGAGCAGAGAGGCGCTCCATGAACGTGGCTATGCTTCAAGAAGTTTCTTCAGGCAGCTGTGCAGGGACCGGGCAGAGGCAAGGACTTCTAGGTATCTGTTTGCCAGACCGCGAGACCCGTCCGGGTAACTTTAGCAGGTGGCGATGGAGAGGACAGAGGGTGGTGGAGCTTAGGAAAGGCTCAGGGGAGAAGTGGTATTTGATCCGGGCCACTGAGGGTGAGAGGGTTCGCTCTGTGAAGGTGGAAGGAGGACCCAGCAGGTGGTTTCAGTGGAGGTGGGAGAGGCCAGCTTATTCAGGATGCCTTTGAAGGATTAAAGGGAAGGTCTGAGCTGGAAAGTAATATCATTAATGAGGACCCATCCCATGTTGATCATTCTCTGCCCAGCGCTGCATGCCCAGCGTCACACTTATAGCTGCAAGGCTTTGGGAAGATCCTTTGCGCCTTCATTTTGTTGTCTGTAAAATGGGGATATTGTAAGAATTTGCCTCCTGTGGGGTCACTTAAGGGAGTTAACCTACCTGTAGCCCAGCCTGGGAGATTCTCTGTAGTTGTTGGCTGTGGTCATTTCTGTCTCCTTTAGCACTCACGGAAGGCCTGCAGGGCAGCCTCCCATCCTCAGGGACAGATGAGGAATCGGCTCAGAGAAGCTGTTCAGGCTCCCTGAGACCACACAGCTGGCAGGGGTACAGAGCAAGTGTCTGAACTGAGGGTGTGCAGGACCTCAGTCTTAACGCTCTGTCCTCAGTGCCTGTGGCCTCCTGGAATGCCTGGACTCAGGGCAAACAAGTCCCCTCCTTTGACTTTGAAAGCTACCAGATCTAGTGCAAGGAGAGTGGGCAGGAGTCTGGTGGGCAGGTTCGAATCCCTGGCTTGGCCCTCACTGGCCATGAGGCTCCAGATTAGCTGCTTGCCCTTGGTTAGAGCCTCAGCCTCATCTGTAAACAGAGGCCCTACATGCCCAGATAAGGGCTGCTGGGTCTTCTTCAAAGTCAGCTACATCAGCCCCCCGGCCCAGTGAGGCTCCCAGGTGGGGCTCTGTCCACCTTCTCTCCATTCCTCTGTTCCTCTGCCCCTGCCTGACCATGCTGCCCCAAGCAGGCTAGGACCATGGTGGACACGGGAGCCGCAGCACTGGTTGAGGTCTGAGTGGTCATAATAATAATGACAAGGAGCTGGGAGGCCATGTTGTCATCAGTAGTAAAAGCAGGCCCACTCAGCGAGTGGGGAGGTGGGCAGGTGGATAGGGACAGAGGCCGGCTGGGAAGGACACGCCTGGGGGCCGTGTAGTCCTTGCGCTTTAGTCCTCTGTAGTCCCCATGCCCCAGGTACTTCTTCCACGCCAGGCCCCTTGATGGCACTGAAGGGACACACTGTGTTGCCTTGGCTCTCAGGAAGGGAAATAGTGACTGTCCCGCGGGGATACCGCTTGGAGCTTGTGAGCCCAGGGATGCTGTGGAATGGTGAGGCCAGGCTTAGGGTGCAGGGCAGGCTTCCTGGAGGAGGTGGTGCCTGAGCTGAAGCTGGTAGGGGTTCACAGTCCTGTGGCAAGTGGCAGGGAGAAGAAAGGGCCTTTGTCAGCCAGGGAGGTGGGCCAGGAGAGTGAGTAGGGGCTGGGGCAGGAGGTGGGGAAGGTGTGGACTCCCCTCATGGAAGCTTCACATGCCAGGAAGGACCTTGGCCCCTGTCCTCAGGGCTGCAGGGAACTCCCAAAAAGATTCTGAGGAAGAGAGACAGTGTCAGGGCTGCCCTGTGCAAGACTCCCCCTGGCCGCCATGAGGAAGGGGCTGGAGAAAAACGGGGCCATGATGGGCAAGGGGGTGAGTGATGATGGCGGCAGGTTCTGGTGTGGTGGGGAGCAGAGGACACATGGGGGAGATGTTTCGAGGATGGAGCTGGTGGCTGGTCTCATTATTATTTTCCGGCAGGGGCAGGAGGAGTTTGTGATGGTGAGATCTGTGGTCTGAGCAGGCAGGCAGGCAGGGTGGTGGTGACCTTGACTAAGAAGAGACGTGCGCAGAAGTGTCTTGGGTGAGAAGATGACCTGGGGCTGAGCCTGGGGCCTTTCAGGGCACCTGGGGAGACATCCAACAAGCTAAAGTCCAGGATCTGGGGGACCAAAGGCATGCCCGAGGTCACCCTGGAGGGGGGGGCACACATAGGTGGGTGGAGACAGAGCCTGGAGGGGCAGCAGCCTTTGGGGAGCTGAGGCAGGAAGCGGGGGCCTGAAGGAGAAAGGATGTGGCTGCCAGTCTTGCGCAAGACTCTCACCCACTCTGGGCTCAGTTTCCTCACCTGTTACATGTCAGGAGTCCAGATATGCTGAGAGGGCTGCCAGCTCTGACCTTCTCTCAAGTACCCCAGAGGGCCTGAAAGTGGATGAGGGAGATGACTGGGGCAGGGGCGGGGGTTCCCCACACACAGTAGTTTTGATACAGGGCCCTGAAAACAATGCACTAACAGTTTGGCCAGAATTACTGAGCACCTTTTGTGTGCCGAACCCCCAAGGTGGGGCCTGGGGCTGAAATGGGACCTGTCCATGGTCCACACTGTCAGCACTCACGCTGGGAGTGCAGTGAGGAAGTTCCCAGAAATCCACTGGTGTTATCCCACTTTTAGCAACCCCAATCTGTGAAAATTCAGATTCTCTCTTAAGAGAAAGTAGAGGCTGGTTCACTTCCTGGAGGCTCAGATGGTAAAGCATCTGATACAATGCAGAAGAGCCAGTTTGATCCCTGGGTCGGGACGATCCCCTGGAGAAAGGAATGGCAAACCCACTCCAGTATCCTTGCCTGGAGAATTACATAGATAGAGGAGCCTGGTGGGCTACAGTCCACGAAGTCACAGAGTTGGACATGACTGAGGGACTAACACTTTCTCTACTGTACAGATGGAAATAGAAAACCATAATGGAAACCCTGAATGAACATTTTGGCCAACCCAATAACCCGCAGGAGGGTTTTCCTAAATAACCAAGATCCCAGGGCCTGAGTGCAGGTCTCCTCTTGCCCGAATTCCCTCCTGGCCAGAGACGTCCCTGCCCATCTTTGCTTCCTCTGCCCTGTGCCGGGAGTCCTCGTCCAGCCCCGCAGCCCGGGCTCATTCGCTGTGGCCTGTCTAGCTGGCAGGGTGCAGTCCCTTCTGGGGATGCCCCGCCCCCTCGGGTCCTGGGCGGCAGGTCTTCAGAGGTGCCAAGCCCCCCAGTTAACCATCGTCTTCTCTTCTGTCCTGTTGGCTTGGTGTTGCTCTTGATGACAGCAGGCACCTGAACCCTGTTGCTCCCAAACCCTGAATAAGACCCCTGCCCCTTCCCACCCAGGGTCCCTCACCCCTTGGTGATCCCCAGAGGCTTGTTTTGCCAGGGCAGGGCCTAGTGTGTTGCAGGCTTTAGGTGTGAGGATCACATGCTGCTGGTGAAGGGCCCCGATCGGTCTGTCACCCTCTTCCAGATGATGGATCCGGGACTCGAAAGGAAGGGCGTGCGTGGCTCCAGTCCTTGCTGCCATGGAGCTGGGGCTGGTGAGGGAGCCACGTGGAGATGCTTCTCACCCAGGGCAGGCCTGGCAGCAGAGGCCTGGGGAGGTCTGAGCAGAGCTGGGGGGGCAGCCTAGCTCCACGACTACAACTCGGTGTGTCCCAGGCTAGTTCACGTCTCTGCTGTGTGCCCTTGGATGAGTGGCTTCACTGCTCTGGGCCTCAGTTTCTTTATCTCTCAAATGGGTGCAATAGTTGTGCCCATCTCCCAGGGCTATGGAGAGGCTTGGATGAGTTCATGTAAAACCTCACCGAGGTCTGGCATGTAGTTAGTGTGCGGTGCCCAGAGCCCAGGCAGTAAGGCTTGGTCTCAGCCCCACCACTGATGACTGGTGACTTGGGAACCCTCTTTATCTTTCTGAACCTCTCACTTGAGAAACAGGTCCGATGACCTTTACCTCGTCACCCTGTTGACAAGGTAACAGGGGGGCTGTGTAGGCGGGGGCTGTGTCTGCGTGCAGATGAAGAGTGGCGAGGCCTTCGCCGAGTCTGGTGGGTTCCTTGTTGGCACAATGCAGCCCTGTGGGTTTGCTCTCTGGACTTGACAGAGGCATTGGTACAGGCCGCAGTCTTGCCAGGCTGACTGTCTGTGCCAGGGGCTGGAGCTGTAGTGGAGAACACCCTGTGCTCAATGGCTGGGCAATGTGGGAGGGACAGATGCCATCAGGGGTCAGACAAGAGCCGGGAGAGTCTCCACGGGAGAGGGGAGAGCTGCCTTGAGGGAGGATGCAGGAGAGGGGTCTGGAGTGGGTGGTTGGGCCAGGCCTCATAGGGCCTTGACCTTCAGAAGGACTTCTAGCTTCAGCCTGGAGCCACAGAAGATTCTGGAAGGGCTTTAAGAGAGGGGTCCTCAGCAGGTCCACAATAAACAGGCTATTTTGAGAGGCTCTCTGGCATCTGAGCTAAGGGTTTAGGGGAGGCACCCAGGGGACACCTGGAGTTGCTGGGAGCCAGTGCTGCCTTCCAGACAATGGCCATCAGTGACTTGAACACTCAGGTGTGTGGCCTGGGCAGGTGTCAGGATGGATTGGAGATGAGGGATGAGGCAGGGGGTAGAGTCAGGTGTGATTCAGATAATGCGGCCGAGGCACAGAGAGAGGTTTGGTAATGGGTCCCTAGTCACACAGCCAGAGAATGAAGCCTCAGGCCCAGCACCGGCATGAGAAGGCAGCCTGGCCCTTCCGCTGTTGGCAGCCCAGCAGCCCTGGGAGCAGCCCCACACAGCGGTGCCCGAGGAGCGGAGCGGGAGGGCAGCGGAGCCAGTGGGGGTGACATAGGGAGCAGCAGCCTCACGCTTTGTTCTCGGGCTCTGCTCTGCGCCAGACATAAGAGGATCGGTCGGCATATGCCAGGGAGTGGGGGCCCATTCTGTGTTGCCTGAAACCCCCCATTAGGTAGGGTCGATGTACAGAGGACCCAGTCAGGAAAGGATGGAGCCAGGGCAGGGTGCTGACCGAGGGTCGCATCTCCAACCGAAGTGTGTGATGGTGATGAACTGGGGATCCCAAGTGAGATGGGGAAATGGCCTTGACCTCACTGGGCTTGGTTTCCCCATCTGTAAAGTGGACGTGGTTCTGAGAAGGCTGGGACAGTGCAGGACTTTGCCCAAGGCCTGGGGCCTGGTATGTGCTCAGGAAATGCTGGGCGCACTTATGATTATTGTGGTTGTCATCATAGTTGTTGTTGTGTGGCAGACGGAGTCCACCCTTGCTGGCCACGGGAGTCAGTTGGCCTCTGTGATCTGGGATATGTTCTGGTCTGCCAGCCAGCTTAGCTCAGGATACATGATGCTGGCTGCAAAGCCCAGGCTCCGGCCCAGATGTGAATGGAGGCCCCTGGTGGGAGAGGATCAGGAAAACAGCAGGGACAACTGGCTCCTGTTTTATGGAAAACAAAGGATCACATGAGCCCAAGAAGGACTTGTAAGTGCAGGGAAGGGTTGAAGGAGCCTGCGGAAGGACGGGACAGGGCCAATCTTGACAAGCCCAGGCAGTGTTTAGAGACTGCCTCATTTTATCAGGTAAACATGCGGGAGGCCCAGAGAAGGTGAGGGCCTGGCTCAAGGTCACACAGCAGCTGGTGCAGACCTACTAGGTTGGGGGCCTGGGCGCTGCCCCAGTCTGTGAAGGACGGATGTGATCATTTATCAGAGGAGTTTAATAATGAATGAAGTCGAAGTATCTTTAATGCAGGCAGCAGGCCCGAAGTAATAAGGGGCCCTGTATTAATTCGTAAGTTAATGAATATGCAGGTGTGTCTGAATGATTAATGGGGCTCCCAAAGGCCTCAGAGAAGGGTGCGTGAGCTGCTGCTGATGGAAATATGAATATTGCATACATCTGGGAAGTTGGATAAACCAGGGAACAGGTGGGCATTAATGAACTGGAGACTCTAGTGGCCCCAAAGGGCTGAATATATAGATACTTGAAAGCGGATATACAGGGTCATGGCTAAGTGCTCTCATGTCTTGCTGTGTGATCTTGAGAAAGTCACATCACTTCTCTGAACCTCCACGTCCTCATCTGCAGAATGGGCATAAAAATAGTAAATGATTCCTAAGATCCTGGGGATGAAATTCATGACAACCCCTTAGCACCAGAGGCAGGCGTAGTGGGCATCTGATAAAAACTGTCATAGCCTTGTTAGAAAGGAGGGCAGAGGAGTGGTTGAGGAAGGAAAGTATAACAGTAATGATTAAATTCCCTTCAATATCACCAGCACTTTACTGTTTGTAAGGGGGTTGATCTTTCCTCTGTGGCTTCCCAGGTGGCACTAGTGGTAAAGAACCTGCTTTCTAATGCAGGAGATATAAGAGATGAGGGTTCAATCCCCGGGTCAGGAAGATCCCCTGAAGGAGGGCATGGCAGTTCACTCCGGTATTCTTGCCTGGAGAATCCCATGGACAGAGGAGTCTGGCGGGTACAGTCCACAGGGTCGCAAAGAGTCGGAGATGACTGAAGTGACTGATCGTGCCCGCAAGCTCTTTCCTCTGCTCCTTGAAGCAGCTGCGAGGGGCAGAGGAGATGGCTCTTGGGAAAGCTGAGGCTCAAAGAGGGCTGGTCCCTGCCTGAGTCACCCAGTCAGCAGAGGCAGACTCAGGCCCGGGCCCAGGTCTGCATCCCTTGCTGGTGAATTTCGGAGGGGTTGGAGGTGGAACTGCCAGTCAGCAGGAGAGTCCCATTGAGGTACTGACCAAGAAGGGCCTGGGGTTGGGGAATCCTACACCCTCTCCCAGAGCCCTGGTTTTTCTGTCTGTGGTATGAGGGTCTGCCTGCCACCCAGAGCTGTTTTGAGGCTTTGGAGAGAAGATGGGATACTGCACCCTCACCTGTGTTCAGCGTGTCGGGGAGTCTCAGGCTCTGCAAACGTTACCCCTCTGATGCTTGAAGCAGCTGTACCTGGAATTTATGTGCACCAGCCTATCTTATATCTGGGAAGCTGTGGGTCCTGGGCCGTTCTTGTAGCTTCGAGGTCCTTGGGCACATCCCCTAGCCTCTTTCAGTCTATTTCTCCATCCTTCAAGTGGGCAAATTGTGTATTAATTGTGTGGGCTCCTTCCTGCTCCTCTGCCCCGCCCCTGCCATGTCATGGCCTTGGGTATGGGCGCCCTTTCTTTTAAGCTCCATGACGTTTTATTCATTCTTCGGTCCTTTTGTGAATACTAATGGAGTGCTTCCTGGTGCCGGGTTGGGCTCTGGGTTTACAGGAGGAGCGAGATTGCCTTCCCCATCCTTGGCCTTGCCGAGGTACTGGTCTAAGCAGACACAGGTGTGACTCTAGTGTCCGGTGATGCAGGCTGGGATGGGACGCAGAGCCTGAGGTCGGCCTCTATCCTGCCGCACTCGTCTGTCTTGCTGTCTTCCTTGCTGGAGCATCTATCTACCTGAGGCTGTGCCTTTTGGCAATGAATCCTCAGCTCCCCCAGCAGATCGTCAGAGAATGGCTGTTGGAATGAATGAGAAAGTGAAGGAGTGAATGGCTGGCATCCTAGACCCCTTTCCCTGCTTCTCCCGGGCTCCAGGCTAGGGAGCAGAGGCCCAGCCAAGCCCTCCCTTGGTTGTCCCAGGTAGACCAGGGCAGCCTCTCTTGCATCCTTTTTTACTCCTCCTGGGACTCTAGCCTGGGCCCTGGGGCCCCCCTGCCAGCCTGACTGGGTCAGGGAACTCTAGGTTGTTGGATAAAGAACCTGCCATGATCGTGTTGTAGCCTGCTCTTGACAGATGGGGAATGGAGGCCCAAGGAAGAGGGGGGCCAGGGTTCGAGCCCCTGCTGGGCTGCTCCATGGGTTTGGCCCTGCAATACCTGGCCTGGTCAAGTATTTATAGTCTCTGCTGATCTATATTAACATCAGGGCCTGCCCAGGCCTTTGCACCCTCTGGATCTGAAAGGCTTTGAACCTTCACAGCCGTGGGGCTCATGCTGGGCCCTGTGCGTGGAGTTCTATCTTCAGCCCGGGCCTGGGCTCCAGCCACCTTTTGGTGGGTTCAGCATCTTTTTTTTTTTTTTTTT
>SJYV01024021.1:172534-185146 GCA_006410875.1 Neotragus pygmaeus | reverse complement strand
TGACTCATTGGAAAAGACTCTGATGCTGGGAGGGATTGGGGGCAGGAGGAGAAGGGGACGACTGAGGATGAGATGGCTGGATGGCATCACCAACCCGGTGGACGTGAGTCTGCGTGAACTCCGGGAGTTGGTGATGGACAGGGAGGCCTGGCGTGCTGCAATTCATGGGGTCGCAAAGAGTCGGACACGACTGAGCAACTGAACTGAACTGAACTGAAGTAACTGATAAAATGATGTAATGAGCCTGGCAGGCTGCAGTCTGTGGAGGCCACAGAGTCAGACATGTCTGAGCACAGTACAGCAAAAAAAGTAACCACTGCCCTGCAAGCGGCAAGCAAGCAGCAGTGCTCAGCACAATAAGACTGTGTGATCGTTCACCTGGCAAGTGTACAGATTGTGGTCAGTAAAAACGAGCACACTCTGTAGAGTGTAACTCACGATTACAACTGTATAAAAATTCACGTTTCCATACTGACCAGAATTAGAAACATTTTAGTTGAGTAGATTTTATTCTTTTTGGTGAAGTGGGTTAGGTTATATGTACATTAACATTTGTAAATGATAGACAATCACGGAAAGAATACACACAGGCCAGGATGAGCCACTTTGATGCTGGTGGAGGCCTCTCTGGGCCTTCCCATCCCCTCTCTGGTCTCCCATCTCCTCACAGCCTGGAAGAGGGAAGCAGGTAGAACAAGCCAGGGGGTACCACAGGCTAAGGCACTGACCCAGGGTCCATGGGGAGGACCAGAAGAAGTTGGGGTGCCGGCTGGCGATGCTCGGTTGACTTGGCAGTATGTCACATCTCATCAGGTCTCTCTGGTTACTCATGGATTGGCAGAGCTGAGAGTTTTCAGTCCAGCCCAGTTAGATTAACCGAGTGCCTCTCTGTACCAGGTACTTCATAATGTGTCATGGAGCCCTTGTGGTGTTGAATAAAGCCCATAAACAGCTCTCAGTCTGAAGAACAGAAGTAGACACCAGAGAGCCTCCATGGCATCCCTGATGGCTCAGCGGGAAAGAATCCTCCTGTAATGCAGGAGACACAGGAAATGCAGGTTCCATCCCTGGGTTGGGAAGATCCCCTGGAGAAGGGCATGACAACCCACTCCACTATTCTTGCCTAGAGAATCCCATCGACAGAGGAGCCTGGAGGGCTTCAGTCCATGGGGTCTCAAAGAGTCAGACACAACTTAGTACAAGCATGAGGCAGTCTTCATCAGCCATGAAATGGATGAGCAGTGATATTTTAGATAGTTGAAGATAAAATTATAAAAAAACCCCTACTGATTAATAAGTTGTCACAATGTGGGTTGCTCTCTGGTGGAATGCCACCTGTGTTTCAGTAATTCATTCTGTCCCAGTGTGTCTTGGATTAAAGGATTGGGGATGCTCGGAAGAGAGGAAAAGTGGCTAAAACAAAACAGCAATCATGCAAACAGGGTTGCTCAGTCATAAATCATATGACTTTTTGGAGGAAGATACAAATGGAAAGAATTCTTTTTCTGAAGGTAGATACTTTATTTTGTCCCCAAATTGGTTTTTTTTTTTTTTTTTGTAGCAATAAATAAATAAATAAATAAATAAATAAATAAAATCAAGGCCAAAAAAAACTTTCCNATGACTTTTTGGAGGAAGATACAAATGGAAAGAATTCTTTTTCTGAAGGTAGATACTTTATTTTGTCCCCAAATTGGTTTTTTTTTTTTTTTCTGTAGCAATAAATAAATAAATAAATTCAAGGCCAAATGAAACTTTCCTCAAGTTCAGCTTTAGACCTTTTCCAATGCAAAAATAATAATAATAGTGAGAAGAATGATATTGTTTTACCTTTCTGGAAATTACTTTAATATCTGGCTTAATAGAAGACAGCTAGGTTTTCATACCTGCTTCTTCATCCAGTCTGTTGTGATGTCACACATTGCGTAGCCTCTTGACAACTCCATGAGTGAGAAAATGAAAGGGAAAAAGGCAAGTAAGATTGTATTATTTTGAAAATAATTTTGACCATCTCTATCTACTGAAAGGGTCTTGGGGATGCCAGGGGAGACTGTTTTGAGACCCTTTCTTAAGGGGGTCCTACTCTTCCTTAGACGGGAGGGGTCACACCCTACCATCCTCGAACCTTGGGGCACTTGAAAGGACTGTTTTTTCTTTCCTGGGTTAAGAGTAAATGCAAGTTTCCAAGACTCAAAGCCACGATTACTTTCTAAGAGGAGGGTGAGAAAAACATTTCTCATTATTTTTTCACGAGACACCAGCAGAAATCACTCCTGCAAATTTCTCAGTCAGATTAATTGGCTACGAAGGGAGCGCAGGTGTTGCTGGGTAAGGGTGAATGAGGAAAGGTTTGGAAGGAACAGCAGAGAGAGGAAGGCGGGTGGGAATTGAGCAGTGCCCCCCTCCCCCCGCCCATCCGCAGGAGCGCCCAGGACACACCCAGGTCCCCATCAAGTCTGAATACTGTTGCATTCCACCCTGGCCTTCTCCAGGCTTCCCCAGTGGCTCAGTGGTAAAGAATTTGCCTGCTATGCACAAGATGTAAGAGATGCAGTTTTGAATCCTGAGTTGGGAAGATCCCCTAGAGGAGAGCATGGCAACCCACTCCAGTATTCTTGCCTGGGAAATCCCTTGTACAGAGGAGCCTGGTAGGCTACAGTCCATGAAGAATCAGACACAACTGAGCACACACACACACACGATGGTTTTCTCTCTGCCTGATCTTTTCCTTAAATGTCTCTTTCACACCCACTATGGGGGCAGATACAAGGATCTCACTGGCCTTTCTCCTTTACCCTATTTCCCTTTCACCAGTCTAGCATCCAGTTGAAATCCAGCTGAAATCTTCCTAGCGGTGTAGCCTTGAGCAAGTTCTTAACCTTCTTCTTAACCCCAGAAGTTTGTGAAATCACATAAGAAAATGCATGCAAGTCATTTAGCACAGTCATCATCTGGTCTGGGATACAACAGACATCCCCTTCACATTAGCCATTATAAGCATCTCTGGGAAGGACTCTGAGAGGTGGAAGAGTCAGCTGACCTTTTGTAACACAGAGCCTTACTCCACACCTGCTGTCTAGTTTATTAAAGGCCTCAGATGCAGTAATAGTTCGAATTCTGTTTATATCCTGTCTGGAAGTTTGTGAGCATCTTCTTGTGCGTGAGTCTTCAGTATCCATCTCAGTTTCTTCATCACCAGACACTGGCCACAATGATCCTATCGGCACAGCTCCTCCCTTTCTTGCTGTTTCTGCTCATCTCTCTTAAACCCAGGACCAGTCTTAGCCCACATGAGATTCATCATGGATCACAAACACAGCACGTACAGAAATGCAAAGCCATTTCTCTATGGACCATGTCCACTCAGCTGCTTGCTTCTCCCTCCGGCTGGTTGGGCTGGCCGGGGAGGGGCATCATGACCTCCACAGCAGCTGCAGTCCCTCCTTGGGGCTCCACTCTCCAGACAGACGGAGCTGAACCATCTGCTCCGTCACGGAGCTCAACCATCTGCTCTGTCACAAAGTCCTCGCAGTCCTTTGCCCAGCTGCTCAATTTGGAGGCTAATTTGGCAGGAAACGGGAATTGCATTGAGATAACAGAAGACGGTGAGGAGCAGAGAACGCACAAGGAAACAAATCAGAAAAGAGTCTAGAAGCCAGGTGTGCCAGAGAGAGATTTGGGTCAATAGCAACAGAAACCGACTTGAGCAAAAGGCAAAAGAAGGAGTTTCTGGGAAGATTCAAGTACTCACAGGATCGATCAAGTATTATTCTTGTCCCTTTTATAATAATTATACATCAGACACTATCAGAGAACCATGTTGTGAGGCTTATGGCCACATGGAAAATTTTACGTTTATCCAGAAGTTATCTATGGGATAATATCTATTGGGTCATTTAGTCACGATAAGTTCTGAAAAAACAGTTGATATGTGAGCATAGGCACTCATTGAGTAAGTCTAAGATCTTCCTTTAAAGAGGAATAAGCAATCACCATTTGCAGTTTAATTAGAAAAACACAATTCAAGGAATAAGAGTATCTCTTCTCCTGCTGAATATTAAAGTTCACCACAAAGAAAAACCTAATGTGAGATGGTAGCTGTGGCTAATCAGCTATAGTACATGGGCTGGAACAACTGTCAGCTCAGGGCTAGACAATGAACTCCACAGGGGCCAGAGATCAATGTTTATTTAGGAAGCTGATGCTTAGATTCACATGACTCAGAATATGCCTGTCTATTGAAGTATTTCACAACACACTACACTCCCTTATCTTTTCTCTTGACATTCAATAGCTTAGAAACACCATATGCTTGGGCTTATTAATGAAGAGTGATTGATACATTGACCCCGAACGGCATTCAGGACAAAGCTGATTCGTCTCTGCGAATAAAATGAGTCAATTCCAAGGCCACTAAGTCTATCTTCCTGACACTAGGGTGGAATGAAAAGGTCAGGTGGCAGACCCCATGTCTGGGACAGCATGATCTCAGAAAAAGCACGAGGATAGACTTGAGTCTTGCCTGATTTCTGGTCTTTCAGATTAGGCTCTGCCACGGGGAGCTACGTGACTTTGGAATCTTGTGTAAGAGTCTCTGCGTCTCTGGGCTTTCCTCATTTCACCTGTAGAAGGAGCAAAGCTGTCACTCCCCAAGGATGTGGTAAGGGCATCATAGATTAGGTGATGGGAAGACAGTGGTTCTATTCAGAGTCAGCAATCTATTTTCAGAGTAAGTCTGCATACAAGGGATCTTCTTTCCCATCCCCTCCGCTGAGCTAATGGACATGCACCCCGACAGGCCTCGCCCTGGTTATTCCTTGGTCTTTACTTCTGTCTCATCAGAGGGTCATCTCCACATTCCAGTGTGAGGCACCATTTCAGAAGCTGAGGGTACAGTTATGGCCCAAAATCTCCCCACAATTCCTGCTGCCACGGACATTCTAGTAAGCACAGACTAATTCATATTAGATATCAGGTATTGGTGACAAGTGCTGGGAGGAAAAAGTAAAGCTGGTTAAAGGGTCAAGCCTCACCTTGGAGGGGAACGCTATTTTGGCCAGGGAAGGTCCCTGAAAAGGTGACCTCTGAGCAGAGTTCTGAGTGAATGGAAGAGGGTACCCCCACAGTTTCTGAGAATCCAGGGGAGTGGACTTGAGACACTTCTGGACAAGAGGTCCATCTTTTCATTGTGCACTGACTCTGCCACTCCTCCACTTGGGGAGAGTGCCATCCACCTTGGCCATGGCCCTGGGCAGCCTCTCCTGGGGAGCCTGATTTTAAAACCTGGCTGAGACTCACGTTTCTTCAGCAATCAGTGCAAAGATATAGAGGAAAAGAACAGAATGGGGAAGACTAGAGATCTCTTCAAGAAAATTAGAGATACCAAGGGAACATNTGGGAGGGGGGGCCTGATGTGGCTAAAGTTGCGCATGTGCATACATACACACACATTCATGTGGGACACACATGCTTATTAACATGTCAACATACAGGCAGAAGCGTGCCTGCATTTCCATGAGATGGCCCACATGCATCCCTTCCCACCTCTCCACTCACAGATAGGCCCTTCTTACTCCGCCCTTCACTCCTGTAGCTGGCCAGGT
Source organism: Neotragus pygmaeus (assembly GCA_006410875.1). NCBI lineage: Eukaryota > Metazoa > Chordata > Mammalia > Artiodactyla > Bovidae > Neotragus > Neotragus pygmaeus. The sequence continues at coordinate 179,543 of SJYV01024021.1, read as the reverse complement.
GAGCACATGACCTGTGCACACTGGCATGAGTGTGCACGCGCTGGCCTGCACACCTGTCTACTCATAACACGCCAGCACACACCTGCACATCACCTGCATACAAATGCAGTCCCCAGATGTTCCCAGCCAGTGGAGGCGTAGATGGAGGGTCCTCTGACAGGACAGACCTGGCCAGTCAGCCTCCTGCGGTTCAACCTCCCTGCCTGGCGGGGAGGGGCAGTGAGGCCCCCTGGGAGCCAGCTGCCACTGTCCGAAGGGAGCCCAGGTCTCCTGACTCCAGCCCTGAGACTGTGCTTGGCAGAGCCAAGGACAAAAATGCTCTCTGCTGGCTGGGGACCCCATCTTGACCTGCAGCCTCGTGGTTGCCTCCTCCCCAGCCCCCATCGGGCCTCTCAGCCTGAGCTGGCCCAGGGACTGGTGGTGGGGGCAGGGGGGGTGTTGAGGAGGTGTGAGGCTGACCCCCTGTGGCAACCGTGATAATGACAGCCTCTGAGGCTGCATCAGCCTTCCATCTGAGGGGACATCTGGATGCCCTGTTCACCTGCCACCTCAATGAAAACTGCCTGCCTGCGCTGCTCTGGGGACTTCTCTCCCTCTCCACTTCCCTTTCCTCAGTCCCAGCCCTCTGGGGCTCAGGGCTGTAAATTGGTTTTGCTTTTAACAGCAAAGGTTTCACATTTTTTCTTAAAGCGCTCTCTTTCCTGGAATTTCCCGGGAGGAGGAACGGGAGGCAGAGGTGGCCCTTGTGAACAGTCTTTGGCTTCCTTGATCCAAACATGGGTTTCTCTGGCTTAATCTTCACATCCCTCCCTGGCCAGTGCCCAGGATGGACGGAGGGAGGGCTGAGTTCTTCCCACAGCCAGGAGAGCACTGGGTGTGAGAGACTGATCTGGGTGACAGGCAGTGTCTGGCTTGCTGGGAGACCAAGGCAAGTCCCCCTTAGATTGAAATTCACGAAATGGAGAGTCTGCGGGCCGGGAGCCCTGCACAGTCTCCCCTGACCCCCTGCAAGTCGAGCATGGGCAACATGGCTCACTTTACTTCTCCCGCCATCAGAGGCCCGGCAGGGGCCTGGTTCCCACTTGACAGATGTGGAGACAAGACTCAGAGGTGGTGCAGTCCACCTGACTAATCGAGCAGGGTGGATGGGGCTCCAGGCCGGAATGCTGCTGGCTCAGGAGCCTTGATCCTGGCCGTGACCCAGGCTGCAGTATGTGACTCTGGGCAGGTCACTGCCCCTCTCTGGGCCTCTAACTCTCCAGCCACTGAGGAGATGCCTGGGCATTCCCGATGCCTCCGTCTTCTGCCTGAGGCACCCCCTGCAGGATCAGGGTTGGGGGTGCCCCCTACTGGAAAACACTATAAGGAGGGGCTATTGGGAGTGTGTCTGGGTTCCCGGACTCGCCCTCTCTTTCCCTCGGCTCTGCTCTTGCTCTAAGAAGAGCTCATCTCCTGCCCTCCCACTGCGGGAGACCCCAGCCGCTGTGCACCCCCTGCCTGGGGGCTCACAACCATGTCGCTCTGCTCCCCCTCCTCCCCCATGAAAGCCGAGACAAGGGAATTATTTTTGGAACAAGAGCAGTTACACAACAAATGAATTATTTATCTTTGGGCATGGAGGAGAGGAGGCATTTTGCTGGGCTCCTTAATTCTTTTCTGGATTGGAGGGTGGCTGCCTGGGTACGTGTGTGTACCATGTGTGTACGGGCCTGTTGTCGTACACAAGACTGTAGGTGTGCTTGTGAGTGTGTGTGTGTGTGTGGTTGTGCGCACCTGTCTATGTGAGCTTGCTCTGCAGTTCTGATTCACGTGGGGGCATGTGGGTCTTTGTGCGGGCAGGTGGACGAGTGTGGACACGAGGATGCTGATGTGTGCATGCGTATCTGCCCCTGCCCTGTTAAGTCTCCAGTCTCCCTTCTTTGTCTACTGGCTTCAGACACTGTCCCCTCCCTCCTCCCTCTTGTTTCTTTGATTTCCCTCCTCCCAGGTCCTCTGGCCCCTCTGCCACCTCCCTCCTTTTATGTAACAGGGACCCAGAGTGCTGCTGGCACAGGACGCCCTGGGAGGGGGTGGGAGTGAGGCTGGGGGCCTGCACCGAGCTTAGAGGGCTGCCCTGAGCCTTCACGCTCATCTGTCACCCCTCTCGGTGCTGCCTTTCAGGAACCAGGTGACAGACGGGTCTCTTCCTTCCTGTCCCTGCCTTTCGTGCTCCCCCCTCAGAGTGCCAGTCTCCAGCCTCCGGTGGGAATCATCTGAAATTCTGAGCCTCGAGCGCCAGGAGGAAGAGGCGGAGGAAGTCAAGCCCCGAGAACCTGGGCATCTTCGTGGCAGGAAAGGAGCACCTCGGGGAAGCAGGCTGTGGGGCCCGCAGCCCCCCTGGCCTTGATCTGGCTCTGGTGCCCGGCGACTGTGGGTAGCACCCCAGAAGGCCCCCTGACGGTTGGCACTGGCTGTGCCCGCCTCACCTGGGGCCCCCGAGCTGGGGGTCCCCCCAAAGATGGTGGCAGCCCCAGGGAGGACTGTGCTGCTGGCCCCAACCTCTGGCCACTAGGCCTCCCAGCGCCCCGGCCCCCTACCCTGAGCCAGGCCCGAGAGGGGGCCGTGGCTGGAGCCATGCTGCGCCTGGGGCTGTGCGCGGCCGCGCTGCTGTGCGTGTGCCGGCCGGGAACCGTGCGTGCCGACTGCTGGCTCATCGAGGGCGACAAGGGGTACGTGTGGCTGGCCATCTGCAGCCAGAACCAGCCACCCTATGAGACCATCCCGCAGCACATCAACAGCACTGTGCACGACCTGCGGCTCAACGAGAACAAACTCAAGGCCGTGCTCTACTCCTCGCTCAACCGCTTCGGGAACCTCACCGACCTCAACCTCACCAAGAACGAGATCTCCTACATCGAGGACGGCGCCTTCCTGGGCCAGGCGAGCCTGCAGGTGCTGCAGCTGGGCTACAACAAGCTCAGCAACCTGACCGAGGGCATGCTGCGGGGCATGGGCCGCCTGCAGTTCCTCTTCGTGCAGCACAACCTCATCGAGGTGGTGACGCCCGCCGCCTTCTCCGAGTGCCCGAGCCTCATCAGCATTGACCTGTCCTCCAACCGCCTCAGCCGTCTCGACGGCGCCACCTTCGCCAGCCTGGCCAGCCTCATGGTGTGCGAGCTGGCCGGCAACCCCTTCAACTGCGAGTGCGACCTCTTCGGCTTCCTGGCCTGGCTTGTGGTCTTCAACAATGTCACCAAGAACTACGACCGCCTGCAGTGCGAGTCGCCGCGTGAGTTCGCCGGCTACCCACTGCTGGTGCCCCGGCCCTACCACAGCCTCAACGCCATCACCGTGCTCCAGGCCAAGTGCCGAAATGGCTCGCTGCCGGCCCGGCCGGCAAGCCACCCCACGCCCTACTCCACTGACACCCAGAGGGAGCCCGACGAGAACTCAGGCTTCAGCCCCGACGAGATCCTGTCGGTGGAGCCGCCAGCCTCGTCCACCACGGATGCGTCAGCAGGGCCGGCCATCAAGCTGCACCAGGTCACCTTCACCTCGGCCACCCTGGTGGTCATCATCCCACACCCGTACAGCAAGATGTACGTGCTGGTCCAATACAACAACAGCTACTTCTCCGACGTCATGACACTCAAGAACAAGAAGGAGATCGTGACGCTGGACAAGCTGCGGGCGCACACCGAGTACACCTTCTGCGTGACCTCACTGCGAAACAGCCGCCGCTTCAATCACACCTGCCTGACCTTCACCACCAGGGACCCAGTGCCGGGCGACCTGGCACCCAGCACCTCCACCACCACCCACTACATCATGACCATCCTGGGCTGCCTCTTCGGCATGGTCATTGTGCTGGGAGCCGTCTACTACTGCCTGCGCAAGCGACGCATGCAGGAGGAGAAGCAGAAGTCGGTCAAGGTCAAGAAAACCATCCTGGAGATGCGCTATGGGGCGGACGTGGACGCCGGCTCCGTTGTCCACGCCACCCAGAAGCTGGGCGAGCCCCCCGTGCTGCCCGTGTCCCGAATGTCTTCCATCCCCTCCATGATCGGGGAGAAGCTGCCCACCGCCTCCAAGGGGCTGGAGGCTGGGTTGGACACGCCCAAGGTGGCCACCAAGGGCAACTATATCGAGGTGCGCACGGGCACGGGCAGCGAGGGCCTGGTGCGGCCGGAGGACGACCTCCCTGAGCTGGAGAACGGCCAGGGCTCGGCTGCTGAGATCTCCACCATCGCCAAGGAGGTGGACAAGGTCAACCAGATCATTAACAATTGCATCGATGCCCTCAAGCTGGACTCGGCCTCTTTCCTGGGGAGTGGCAGTGGTGGCGGGGACCCTGAGATGGCCTTCGAGTGCCAGTCTCTCCCTGCAGCCTCCACCACTTCCTCCACCGCCACCCCTGTTCCAGGGGTGCTGGAGCGGCCCAGCTTCCTCTCGCCCCCCTATAAGGAGGGCTCCCATCACCCGCTGCAGCGCCAGCTGAGCGCCGATGCCGCCGTGGCTCGTAAGACCTGCAGCGTCTCCTCCAGCGGCTCCATCAAGAGCGCCAAGGTCTTCAGCCTGGACGTGCCGGATCATCCGGCCACTCCGGGGCTGGCCAAGGGCGACTCCAAGTACATCGAGAAGGGCAGCCCCCTCAACAGCCCGCTGGACCGGCTCCCGTTGGTGCCCGCCAGCAGCAGCGGGAGTAGCGGCGGCGGCGGCACCGTCCACCACCTGGAGGTGAAGCCCGCCTACCACTGCAGCGAGCACCGGCACAGCTTCCCGGCCCTGTACTACGAGGAGGGCACCGACAGCCTGAGCCAGCGTGTGTCCTTCCTCAAGCCGCTGACCCGCACCAAGCGGGACTCCACCTACTCGCAGCTCTCCCCCAGACACTACTACTCAGGTTACTCCTCCAGCCCTGAGTACTCGTCGGAGAGCACGCACAAGATCTGGGAACGCTTCCGGCCCTACAAGAAGCACCACCGGGAGGAGGTGTACATGGCCGCCGGCCACGCGCTGCGCAAGAAGGTCCAGTTCGCCAAGGACGAGGACCTGCATGACATCCTCGATTACTGGAAGGGGGNGGTCCCCCCAGATGGGGGACAGGTTACTGGGAGACTTAGTAGCATATGGACATTGGGCATCATTTTCTCCGTTTATCGATGGGGAGACCAAGCCCCAGAGGAAGGGAGTCACGTGGCAGGTGAGAGGCAGTCTCCCAGTTTCCCAGCCCAGTGCTGTCCCCCACGCCCCCAGTGGCTCCTCTGGGGCCCTCACCCTCCCTACCTGTTCCAGAGCTGTGGTCTCCTGGAGCTGAGGGTCAGGCAGGTGCTTTTCCTTTCTAGAAAAGCTCATGGCCACGCCCCCAGAGCATGGAACTGTGATTCATCATGGGCAGCTGTGGGGGGATCTCTGCCCCCTGATGCCAGCACCCAGGAGAATTGGGAGGTCCTGGTCATAGGGGAGGTGCAGGCATGGGACGGTCCACCAGCCCCCTTCAAGTGTCTTCCAAGTAGCCTGGGAGCTGTCGATGGGGTCTGAGGAGAGCGGCTGGGCCAGTGGCCTCCACATCTCAGGTGTAGGCCTCCACACTCTGGCCCCCCAGCCTCTCTGGGCCTCCAAGACCCCTACTCATCCCAGAAGGGCAGGGGTGAACTGTGATTACCTGAGAGCAGCCGGTGGGTGGAGTCCACTGGGGGCCTTCCTGCCTCTGCCCCTACCTCCCACCTGCCAGACCCCTGCTGTGGGCTCTCTGGGCAGCATCTCAGCCTGCCCAGTGGAAGGAGGGCCTTCTGGGGTTTTTCCACTCACACCCTCTTGGCTGCCTATCCCCACCTGACCCACTGGTCTGGGAGGCCCCCCAGGTTTCCATGGCAATGGCTGCCCCTCCCATGCTGACCCNCAGCATCTCAGCCTGCCCAGTGGAAGGAGGGCCTTCTGGGGTTTTTCCACTCACACCCTCTTGGCTGCCTATCCCCACCTGACCCACTGGTCTGGGAGGCCCCCCAGGTTTCCATGGCAATGGCTGCCCCTCCCATGCTGACCCCCACCCAACATCGAACAAAGCACAAATGGTGAGCACCTCCCACACCCCTGCTGGGGAGGAGCAGGCTGGGTTCCTGGGGCCCCTCCCCCTCCCTGGCCTGCCTCTGTCGCCATGGCAACCCAGAGCCTGGCAGTTGGGACCGTTGGGCTTCTGGGGGTTCTCTCTCAGTGTGGGTGGCAGAGGGCGGTGAGGGAGGGCAGGGCCAGATGGGGTGGCTGCCTTTCTCAAGAGCTGGGGGCTTCCTGGGGTCAGCTCTAAGGGGCAGATCTGGGGTCCTGAGACTATCTTGGAGACTGTCTTGAACACTGTCAGGGTGCTGAGGGGCTGGGGTCAGCTCCCCTGCACCTGTGGATGAGAGGTGGGCCAGCGGGGAGTGAGATGACTGGCTTTGCCCACCTGCCCATGTGCCTCTTGGCGCCCCACCCACCTCGGGAGTGGAAGGAGCCCTCTGGGCTGTCCTCACACTCCTGCTTTTGGCCTGTCACTCAGTTGGGTTCTTGAGTTTTAGGGGTGTGGCTGTGGGGTGAGGGTGGGTGCTGGATGGGACCAAGACCTATACTGTGGAGGGGATTCTGACCAGGAAAGCTAGTGCCATTCCCTGGGTGGTGGGCTCCAGCGACCTTCCTGGGGGAGGACAGTGGAGGGGAAAGGGGCCTTAGGGCTCAACTGAGCCCCACTTGGGGGACAGACCAAGCCTGGGGCTCACTTTGGGGGTGACATTTGCAAAGAAAGGACTGTTCTCCTGGGGGAGTGGAGGGGAGGGGGCCAGCATGGATATGCAGAGCAGACCTCCCCCAACTGCCCAAAACCTGCCCCCAACCCCTCCTCACACTGGATTGATGAAACAGAAAAGCAAGCAGAGAAGCCTTTGACGTGAGAAAGCAGATTCCCTGTTATATTTGCATGACGATTTTACTGTATTTTTCTGAGCAAACATCTGTCGTGTATGTGCCAGTTTGTCCAGACTCCCTGGCCCGCCCTCCC
>SJYV01024021.1:151556-161702 GCA_006410875.1 Neotragus pygmaeus | reverse complement strand
TGTGGGGGTGAGAGTGGGGAAAGGGCCAGGCATGGGAGCTGCCGGATGTTACCATCCCTTAACTACTTGTAAAGTTCTTCAGGTGAGGCATGAATGCTGGGCTGTAACCCTAGTAGACAAGGGGGCCTTGTGTGGCTCAGTCTCTGAAGTGAACACTGATCCAAACATCCTAGCCTCCCCATCAAACAACAATAAAAGAGGCATGCTCCTCTCTGCTCTCTTGAAGTACATCTAGATTGCGTTTGGGGTTCATGGCAATCCTTCTCAGAAGCTCCTTCTTTATTCTGCTCATGTGTCTCCTGCCCAGGAGCTTGTTCCAGCACCCCATCCTTCCACTTCTCTGGTGTTGCTGCTGTCAACTCTGATCCTAGCAACCCCAAGTTTGGGCCATGGGTCCCCCTTGCCCAGCCACTTCTAGCCTAAGGACTGTTCTGGCTTTAGGACCTGAGGGTAGAAGCCTCGCTACCAATGCAATTCATTCATGATAGTCAGTCCCTGAGCTGTCACTGGGCCAGGTCTGCCACGGGCTGCTTTGGGGGGTGGGAAGGAGAGTGGTCCATGGCTCCTGCCCTGGAGGACCTCACTGTGTATCAGCATTGTGCTCAGCTATTTAAACCTCACAATAGCACCATGAGGTAGGCATTAGGTCATTCAATCTTTGCAGTATGTCCGTGAGATTAAACGTGTTTCTTATCCCCAGTGTACAGACCAGGGGAGTGAGGCTCAAGAGATGTTGATTAACACAGGCCAGATTCCCCCAGATCATGCCCCTGCCCCAGACCTGGCTGCCTCTCAATAGCCATCAATAGATGATATGTCTCAGGCCAGTCTAGAGCCAAGCGCTGGACTGACCGCCAGGGGTAACTCTGATAAGAGAAGGAGTATGGAGGCTGGATGGTGAACCTTAAGAGTGCTTCCCCAACTACAGAACCTCAGTTTCCACCTCTGTGAAATAAAGCTGTAGCTGCATCCACCTCCCAAGCTGTAGGGAGGTGTTGAAGACCTGAGAGCGGAGGAGCAGTGCTACCAGGGCCTGGCCCAGGGAGGCTGCCAAGAATGTTAGCCGAATGGAAGAGGGTGTGCCAGAGTGGCCAGCGCAGCAGCCGAAGCACGTGCTTTGTCCAAAAGAAACAGAGCCCGGGGCGGGAGGCATGCGGGGGCAGCCCTGCACCAGAGAGGGAAAGGAGGAGAATCTCAGAGTGGGGTAAAAGAAAAGGGGAACGAGCAGGGTGTGGGGAGGCCTCCGTGTGGGCTCTGGGGAAGGCCCGGGCCCTAGGCAGGGCAGAGCCTACAGTTAATGGTTAATGTTGAGCCTTGTACCACCCAGTCCTCTCTGAAGCCCAAGCCTGCAAATTACCTCGTTTCTCCCTCTCCTTCCCTACTTGCATTTGCTTAGGTCCAGAGGTCCTACAAATGGTATCTTCAAGGCGCCTGAAGTCCATCCTCTCTAGTACACCTTAATCTTGGCCTGTCTGTCTGTCTGTCTCTTGGATTCCTACAATGGTTAGAGAAAGGTGTGGGCTCACGAAAACATCCGCTCGTTGACTCGCACCTGAACACACCTTCTGAAGTCCCAGGGCTTCAAATACCATCCATATGTTGATGACTCTCAGCTACATATCCGACCCAGACACCCCCAACAGCCCCCCAAAACAACCTGCGTTCTATGTAAATGGCACCACTCAGCTGCTCAAGCCAGCACCATGGGCCCTCTTTACTGAGCTCTCCCGCTCGTTCCCCAGGTCTGAGACTGCAACACATCCTACTGACCTGACTCTGAAAACCCACCTCGAATCTGACACCATGTATGCCATTCTCTCTGTAGTCCAAGCACATCGCCCTTCCCCTGGGCGACGGCAGCAGCCTCTTAACTGGCCTCCCTGCCCCGGGTGCAGGCCCCAGTCTGTTTCTTTGAAACAGGCACGGGGATTGTGGTGGGTATGCATCTGGTTGTGCCCCTCATCTGTCTAAATAATCTCATTGCCTCCATCAGCCAGGCTGAGAAGACCCTTCACCCTGTCACGCCCCTGGACCTTTGAACCTGCTCTTCTCTCTGCTGGAGATTTCCCCCAAAACCTCCATTTTTTTTCCCTTTACTTTCCCTAAAAGAATCCTCCTTAGGTTCAGGAGGACTTTCCCCACCTACAGGCAGCACTGGACACGGCCCCGCCCCTAGCTCCAGGCAAATGTGGATTGGACTGGGCAACCACGGTGGCGCTACCCGCCCCTCTTGCCAGTGATTGGTTTAGTAATGGCCACTTGACCCACTTCCTACCAAGGGAAGGAAACCTGCTGGGGGCTTTGAGAGGGGAAGGATCTTTTGTGTTCTCCTGGATGCCCTTGTGGTATGTAATTGGGATGCGGATACTGGAACCACTCCAGCCTTGTGGCCACGAGGCCCTGCCCTGTGAGCACAGTTGACACACCAGGAAGGCCAACTGGAAAGAGAATATTTGAATAAAAGGAGCTGAGGACCTCATCCGAGTAAATGGAGCCGAGGACTGCACTGGGCCTGGACCTGCCTCTGCCTTCGCGTGTGAGATGATGTCTCTTTAGCTGGAACTTGACTAGGGATTTTGTGTCACTTGTAGCCGTATGCAGATACACACCATCAACATGTCACTCACGCCTACTCCTGGAGGTTGTGGCAGATTTGGGCTCAGAGTCAATTCATAGCGTGACAGCTGCTTCTAGGGTTGATGCAGCTGTGGGCCACACTAATGGAAACACAGGGTCCAGGCCGAGGGAGATGAGGGTTCCCTGCTCTTCTGTATTGCCCCGACCCCACCTGGAGAAGCTGTGGTCAATTCCAGGAGGGAGGTTGACCCAGTGGGGCCCCTCTGCTGAGAACAATACCATTTGGAAGGTTTGGGAATCCTGTCAGACAATGGACACATAAGAAAATGGGGGCTTTAGCCTGGCAAAGGGAAGGTTCCGTGGGTGGCCTCATTAATCTCTTCAAGATGTGTGTGGGGGGCGGCTGAATGGAGGAGAGACCAGCCTCGTTTGCACTACTACAGACCACCAAGAGGAAGAGAATGACAGCATAAAGAAGTTTGCTAACAATTTAGGGCAAACTCAGACTTGCTGGGCATGGTTCTCACCTCAGGAACTTAGTAAAAGCACAGGCCTAGTCCCTGTCTTTCAGTGAGTCCCAGACTGAGTTCTCAGCACTCCAGCGGCTTGTGATACACGCCAGCACTGGGCGACCCCTGACTTAGGAAGGAAGGAAGTCAGCATTTGCAGGGCACCTAAGATGCATCAGGTGCTAAGCTGGGCCCACCACCATGTCTTCCATTTGACTGGGACACACATCCTTAGAGTCTAGCATTGTTTTTACAGTCATGAGTTCCCCACAAGAAGCATCACTAAAAATGAGAATAACTAATGCAATAGAAATGGAGACTGTGAAAAGATAATTCTGAGGCGAAGAAGTGAAAAGGGGAAGAGCTCTCACACGTTCACAGTGAGATACACAAAGACAGTGAGATACACAAAGGTTTTTTTGTGTACTCCTCCAGTGCGGCAGAGATCACAGGCTGTTCTCTAATCTACCTTCCCTTCTTCCACAGGAGCAGGGCCCTTGATTTTTGTCTAGGCACGTGGTCATCTAGAATAAAGCTATTCCGTAGTCTCCCATCTAGGTGAGGCCATGTGCCCAAGTTCTGGCCAATGAGAAGTAGCAGATTCCAGGAACCTTCTCAAGAGACAAGTGGTAGGTGCTTTTTGTCTTTATCCCTTCTCCCTGTGACTGGAAGACAGGACTTGATGGTTGGAGCACCAGCAGCTATACTGGACTGAGAAGAGATCTTGGAACAGAGATCATACACAGGGAAGTAATAAAAGAAGGAGCCGAGTGACTGCCACTGTGGAGTTGAGCCACCATGCCAGTTCTCAACTGTCAGCCTCAAGATTTTACTTGAGCAACACATTTCTGGCTTAGGTCTCTGTTACTTGTACCCATGCCTAATCCTAACTGATAAAATGACAATAAACTGTCACTTTTCACTTGTGATATTGATAAGAATTAAAAGATGATTATATCATTGGAGACAGTGTAGTCTTGTGGTTAATGTCCCACCTGGGTTGGATTCCTCCCTTGGATTTACCAGCTATGGAAATCTGGATGAATTATGTAAGCTCTGTGCCCCATGCCCTTTTCAGGTTCCTTACCTGAAACAAATGATTGTTTTTTAAAAAACAAAAACACAGCATTAGTGAGTATTGTGGGAAATAAATTCTTAGAAAAGGCACTAATGCGCCTGCCCTTAAAATTCCTACTTAGCTATCACATCTGCTGTTGACTGGGGCAGAGGTGGTGTAAAATGTAGAGAGCCATTCCAGAAGGCTCTTGGTTGCATCTATTAAAACTTTGCTCTAATGGAGTAATTCTGCCTCTAGGAAGTGGAAATCCTTGGGGCCAGATATGTTCCAGATTTTAAGAAGGTAATTTGGTGCTTATGGCACAGTCTTCATCACTCTCCCACAGGGTCTGGAGGTGTCCCACGCTGGGGTCTTCAGTTCCACTTCTGATTTCAGCCTCATGCACACAGGTCCTACCTCAAGCGTGGCTGGGAATTTCCGAAGAGCAGAAGCTCCTTGGGGCCACCCTTGGCTAGGGCCCAGGGGCGGATGGGTAAGTGCCTAGAAGACTCCGTCTTTCAGGTGAATACTCCAGGCTACTCATGAAGTCTCAGAGGATTGACCTCCCTTCTGCAGCTACCTCGACAATGACCCTTCTTTTGGCTTCTCCCTGTCCCTATCTTACTCTCCCCAGTCCCTAGTTCCTGCTTCCTGGCATCACCTTCCAAATAAACCACCAGCACCCAAATCCTGTCTCTGGCTCTGCTTTTAGGGAGCCCAGCCCAGAATAATCCCTTAATGAAACACTTTTTAATATTTCTTCAGCAAGCCGCATACATATTCACAGTAAGTGAGATACACAAAGACTCAAAATAACCTCACATCAATTTGGGTCAGGTTTGCTGCCATCTAGGTAAAGAGAAGGTTTTCTGAGCGCTGGAGTTTTATGGCTGCGGATAAGAGCCCAGCCTGGTACACAGAGGTGCACCCTTTCACGCTTGCTTAAGTCAGTGTGAGTGGGGAATGTCTTGGTGCCGTGGACTGCTCCCAGAAGTCCCCAAGGACACAAGAATGACCAGGCTGTTGAGGGCTGCCCTCAAGGAGCTGACGTCTAAGCAGGAGGAGACAATCGACATATACAGGTAGATAAACGAGGTAATCTGACCTCTGGTAACACTGGGGAAGGAGGTCCCAGGGTGATTATAGGCAATGGGGTGCTCAGGGAAGGCCCATCTTTGGAGATTTCTGAGCAGGGAGGGGACAAGGAGAAGGAGTTCCGGACACACGATTTGGCTAGGGGGAAGAGCAGATTTAATTTCCTGAGGCTTGCCCTGTTTGAAGAAGAGCAAGGACGCCAAATGGGTAGGCACAAGATCCTGCCAGCAGGACGAGGGGAAGAGCCCTAGTTAAGGCTTTCTAGCTTCCAACAGTAGAGGGAGGTACTGAGGGGCTTCGAGCAGGGAGCACCATGATCTGATTTGGAAGAGCCCTCTGCATGTTGCTCGGGAGCGGATGGGAGTTAGTGGCAATAGTGCAAACTCAGAATCAGCAGAGTGGTGTCTGCTGCCCACCAGCACCCGTGCCCCTCTTGTCTTAATAACAGGGCCTGTCCTGGGCCCTCCTGCCTCCAGCAACTGCTGCAGGGAACACAAGCCCCACCACCACCACCACCACCACCACCACTACCACCACGGGTGCTCTTGATTGGCCTAAGGATGACACATCCTCTGTCAGTGACAGGTCAAGAGTGTGCATGTGACCAACCCCACCCAATGAAACATCAGGTAAAGCAGTCGGGACTCTGTTGTGGAGTCTACTGACACAGCCAGCTTGGCGGTGATGTCAGCTACACCACTGAGATGGGGGTGAGCACAACTAGGGAAGAGGCTGCTTCCTGCGTCCCGGAACCCAAAGCTCACTCCAGGCTTCCTGTTGCATAGAAATGGGGATATGCTTGTGGTCGACGCGAGATTGAGCAGGGGTTTCTGTTACTTGAGGCAGGAAACCTTCGGTGGACAAGCAAAATGCCTATTGGAAGGGAAGTCTTAGCAAATCAGGGCATGTTGCTATTGTGGAACATGGCAGAGCCATTGTAAAGAAGAGTGGGATCCACGTGTCAAGAAAGGGAACCAGCCACAGGAGATAATTCTGGTTCTCAACCAGGAATTATTTTCTCCCCAGGTAGGTTGCCAGATTGAGTAAATTAAAATACAGAATAAATATATATCTCAGATTAACAACAGATAATTTTTTAAAGTAAAAAAAAGTCCCAGGGAGTACATTATTAATTGAAAATCCTGTATTTTATCTGGCAACACTGCCTTTGGGACTTTGGCAATGTCTGGAGACATTCCTGGTTATCATGACTGACAGGAGGCCACTAGTAAGTAGAGACCAAGGATGCTCACAGACATCCCACAATGCACAGGACGGCCCTCCCAACAAAGCATGTTCCAGCCAAAAATGTTCATAGTGCCAAAACTGAAGATCACTGTTATAAAATGAGAAACAACTCAGTAAGCTACACTGGAATCCCACTGGTGTTAAAATTTGAAGTAAGCTACATGATTGCATAGGGAAATTTATGGAGGCCACACTCCATAGGCTTCACTGATAGCTCAGTTGTTAAAGAATCTGCAATGCAGGAGACCCTGGTTTGATTCCTGGGTCAGGAAGATCCCCTAGAGAGGGGATAGGCTACCCATTTCTCCAATATTTTTGAGCTTCCCTTGTGGCTCAGATGGTAAAGAAACCGCCTGCAATGCAGGAGACCTAGGTTCGACCCCTTGGTTGGAGAGATCTCCTGCTGGAGAAGGGAAAGGCTACCCACTGCAGTATTCTGGCTTGGAGAATTCCATAGACTGTATAGTCCACACAGTCTCAAATAGTTGGAGATGACTAAGCGACTTTCACTTTCTTTCCCACTCGAAAGTCATGTGGGATAGGGAGTGAATATACTCCTCACTCTAAATCCTTCTGCAGTGTTTTGTTATTTTTTTAGAAGTCAATAAATTTGAAGTTAAAGTTTATATATATATATATATGTACCCACAAAGTACACAGATGAAAATGATGGATTTTTCACAAAGCGAGCACCCATGACACAGAGACCCCAAACGAAGACAAAATGACCAGCATTCCTTGAGGCTGCTTCTGTTGCCTTCTAGTCTCTCACTGCCCTACAAGGATAATGACTCTCCTGGATGCTAACCTGTTTTGAAATTCATATAAATGGAATCAGGCAGTATGTATGTATGTATACATGCATTTAGGGTTTCCCAGGTGGCGCTAGTGATAAAGAATCTGTCTATCAATGCAGGAGATGCAGGAGACTCTGGTTTTATCCCTGTGTCAGGAAGATCTCCTGGAGGAGGAAATGGCAACCCATTCCAATATTCTTGCCCGAGAAATCCCATGGACAGAAGAGCCTGGTGGGCTATATATCCATGGAGTCGAAAAAGCGTCTGACACTACTGAGCATACACGCACCCATGCTCAGTTTTACTAGATATGAGCAAAGAGCTGCCAAAATGCTCGCACCAATTTACACATTCCCCAGTTATACGTGAAGGTTCTGATTGCGCCACCCATATCCTTACCAACCCTTGATACAGTCTAGCAGTTTCATTTCGATCCCTCTCGCGGGGTGTGTGAATTGTGAATCACTGTGAGTTTAAGTTGCATTTCCCTGAGTGAATAAAGTTGAGTGCTTTTTAAGTATCTTTATTGACCTCTGGATATCCTCTGTTGTGAAACGTCTGCTCAAGTCATTTGTTCATTTTCCTGTTAGGTTATCTCTTCTCCCATTGATTTGCAATGGAGTCTTATTGGTAAGTATCTTTTCCCAGGGAGTGTCTTGCCTTTTCTTGCACAGTGCTGCATCCTTTTCGGGACAACATCCAGGCTCAGGTCATAGAAGGAAGATTGCTGAAAACTGGCTCAAGGCTGAGAAGGTAATGGACACTCTTTGCATTATATAATACAGCACAGGATAAAGAACACCCTTAGCCAGAGGTTGATCTTCGCAGTGTAAAAGGTCTGGTTGCTTTTTAAAGAAGTAAGTGCCGCTATTGGACTGGACCCCATGGCGGCTCTGCTTTTTCCCTCCCCTTGAGGACCTCAGTGCCCATGCCTTCTCCCCCTCCCCACTCCCCACCAGAGAAGTTGCAGGACTGGATAAAGCTGAGAAGGACGGGAAAGCCCATGTGGAAGGCTGGAGGCAAGAGGAGGCAGGATTTTGGTGAGGCAGGGAATGAAAAAGAACCGAGTTCTGGGTATGGAGTGGAAGGTGAAGGAATGTGGAGGGGGAGGGCCCTGGGAACGCACTTCCTGCTGTGGTAGGTGGAACAGGTGCAGCGAACCTCGGCCTGCGGCCCTCCCTCTGTTCTCCAGAACCACTTCTCTCCTCGCTGGCGCTGCGCTTGTGCCACCAGCATCTCTTGCCTGCATCTCTGCAGCATCCCTTTAAACCGGCCTCCTAGCTTCTGTTCTTCCCACCCCACCCTCAACGACCTCAGCCACCAGAATATGGAGAGCTTTCACAGGAACAATAGAACACATTTCCCTTGTGCTTAAAAGCTCTACTGGGTGTTTGTTGTGCTTAGAATGCATCGCCAGCAACTTCCAGGATCTACCAGGCAAGATGCGATCCAGCGGGGACAGTCTCTGACCCCTTCTGCTCCAGCCACGCTGGCTGCTGGTCCTCAGACAACCACATGTTCCAGCCTCAGGGCATCTGTACTTTGTCCCTCCATCCAGAATGATGCGCCCCAAACCCTGTCATGTCGGCTTCTTGTCATTCCAGCCCCATCTCCATGTCACCTCCCCCGAGGTGTCTTCCCAGAGTCCTTGAATCTGGCCTTGTCCTGAAGCATTATCCTGTCCCTCTGTTTTCTTTCTTTCCTAATGCTGGTCTCTCTGAAATGATCTACTGTAGCATTTACCCGTTTGCAGACTGTGAGACAAGAGGACTTGTCTGTCAGGTTCCTTGCTGTGCCCAGAGTCCCAGCATGCTCCTGGCACAGAGTAGGAGCTTGACACTGATTCCCCCTTAAAGATTCCTGGAGTCTGGACTGATGCGAGAGCCTGTGGGATCCTGTGTGTCTTCTACCAGCTGATGGAATGTGCGTTGTGTGGAGAAGAGTCTTCTTTTTGGGGATTCTTGTTACCTGGATAATTTAAAAATAATTTAAAAAGTAATATCAGTTATAAAAGAAAACTATGGATCTGGGTGAACCATCAGTGTCATCAGCCCTAGCCAACTTCTGACATCTACAAGGTCTGAGGAACTGGAACGGAGCTGGACCCTTGGCTTTGGATGGGAGTAGGTAGGGGCCAAGGAGAGTGCGTCTTCCATTCCATTCAGAGGCACTCTCTTGGACTGTCTGAGGGGAGGCAGAGGTGGGGCTTGGGTTACCTAAATGCCTGCTGGCCCTGGGTGACTGCCGGCTCAGAGTTGGGAAGTCCAAGGAACCTAGGAGGAGCAAAAACACTGTCTGCTCAGGGGCCAGGCAGGAGCAAAGAGGAGTGAGGTGATCCCAGAGACAGGGAGTGAGAGGGTTTGTGAGGATCAGGAACTCTGTGCCCAGTCCCAAACCATTCATGTGCTGTGTGTGCTTAATCGCTCAGGTGACTAAATCGACCATGGGGTCGACTGTTTGCGACCGCATGAACTGTATCCCTCCAGGCTCCTCTGTCCATGAAGAGTGTCCAGGTAAGAATACTGGAGTGAGTTGCTATGCCCTTTTCCAGGGGATCTTCCCAACCCAGGAATCGAACCCAGGTCTCCCGCATTGCAGGCGGATTCTTTACCGTCTGAACCACCAGGGAAGCCCAAACCATTCATAATAAAAACAAAAGCACAAAATGGGGCCAGTCATAGGGGCAGGTATGGAGCCTGTTGCTTCGGAGGAAAAACTGAAAGACCTAGAAGCCACATAGCCTGAGCCGGAAGGGCTCTAAGGTGGAACCTCATTTTACAGATGGGCAAACTGAGGCCCAGAGAGGGGGACTGGCCAAGATGGGGGTCTCTGGACTGTCAGCCCATCACTCTTTCCTCCGAGC
>SJYV01024021.1:135607-151456 GCA_006410875.1 Neotragus pygmaeus | reverse complement strand
AGAGAGAGGGGAGGTGGGAAAGAAGAGAAGGGGGTGTGGAAGTGAGTGGGAGATGGGGGAGACGTGTAGGAAGGAGGGCAGAGGAAGTAGTCGACCCCTCATTTCACGCAGGTGGACATTGGCACTGGTGGCTGGCGGGGAGGAGAAAGTTGGAAGGATGATGCAGCTGGAAGGGAGGCAAGAAATGCCACTTCCTGGTTTAAGGGAGGAGGAAACCGGCTCAGAGAGGACACGTGACTTACCTGGGGTCACGCAGCCACTGGAGCGGGAGTGCAGAAGGCAGGATGAAAAGAGTCCCGGTCTCCTGGTTTCCTGCCTCTCAGGCTACAGGCGGGAGAGAGAATCCTCAGGGGAGGGAAGGGGGCTTCCAGGGCCATTGGAGGTGAGAAGGGACTGTCTCCCTGGCTCATGGGAAATTGCTAGGCACTGGCGCCTGCCCCCTGCGTAAAGCAGGCTGACGGGCATCTCTGACTCCGTGGGCTGATGACTGGGGTGGGCGCCAGGGCTGCGCCCTCCATCTCCCAGGATGCTGAGTGGGGTAATTAGAGCTGATCACAGGACTGTGGGGTCTGTTATCACACACGCTCAGCCCAGCAGTGCCGTCCAAGGGAAGGAAGGCAGATGGGCCCAGAGAGAGACCTGAGGTGCGGAGGGGGAGGGCAACTCGGAGGGGAGGAGCGATACAGTAGGGACCTGGGTCTGCTTCAAAATGCTCTTCAGTGTGGGCAGAGCTGAGGGCTCTCTCTCAGGCCCTTGAATCACAGGACCCACAGGGGCTCCTTCCTACAGTGGGAGGAGTGGGTGCCAGGGAGTCAGGGTGTGGGTCTAAGATGGAGTTGAGGCTGGAGCCGGGTGGAGTGGGGAAGCCCTCCACACCACCAACCCCCACCCCCAAACCCCGCATGCTTCTCAGGAACCTCCAAACATCCTTGAGCAGAAATAGACCGGTCAGTCAAACTGGGGCAGGTGCAGGGAATCTGGGCCAGCGGCCTGGCTGGTCCCTAGGGCCATGCCTCGTGCGCTGGCACCTCTCTACTGCCCGCCCCACTGGGGGTCTAGGGCAGGGCTCCCTTTCCATCCACTGGTCAGGGCCTGCCCCTCACAAACCGCAGCTCCTGGCTCCACCCACCTCGAGGTCCAAGGAGACAAAGTAACTTATCTCCAATCCCACAAGCTCGGGGTGGCGGGGCTGGGGGCCTGTACCCAGACCTCCTTAATGGTCAGAGCTTGGCCTTTTCGAGGCCATCACACTGCTGTGCGGGAGCCAGAGACCCAGGGCTGCCCGCCGGAGTCACCCACCCGGCCCAGGCCGATGCCTGGCACGCAGGCACACAGTACGTGCTCAACAGGTATCTGGGCGACTTATCTGGCAGTGAAGTGGAAAAGAAGCTGCCTGCCAATTCAGGGGACACAGGTTGGGTCCCTGGTCCAGCAAGATTCCACATGCCATGCAGCAGCTAAGCCCGTGCCTCACCACTACTGAGTCTGCGCACTAGAGCCCACCATCTGCAGCTAATGAGGCCTGTGCACCTAGAGCCCGTGCTCCGCAACAGGAGAAGCCACTGCGACAAGAGGCCTGTGCACCACAACGCAGAGTAGTCCCTGCTCGCCGCAGCTGGAGAAAGCCGAGCAGCAACAGAGACTTGGTGCAGCTCAGAATAATTAAGGAAAAACCAGATACCTAGGGACTGACTGATGGCGTAAAGCCCTCTGCATGCAGGAAATGCACAATCAAAGGGAAGTAAGCCAGTGGGTAAGGATACAAGAGGTGTGGACACCATGAGTCCCAGGAACAAGGCGGATCACTCCCAATCACTTCATGTCCCACCAAGTGGCCGGGATCCTCCCCATCCCCAGCGTGGCCTCACCTCCCGAAGGGTCTGACTTTGCACCCCCTCCCTGTCCCCGCCCCAGGCGCCCTTGGCTGATGGGTGAACCTGGGGCTGCAGGCAGAGGGAGGGCCTAGGGAAGGTCCCTGGGTGTCGCTCCCTGGGGCAACCTGTCCTTAATGAGAGAGGCCCAGACCTTGGACCGGGACTCTCCAGGGAGGCTCCTGTCTCTTCAGTCAGGGCCCCTGTGCTCATCTGTGCCGCCTCTTGTTTCCTGAAGCCCTTCATCCCTTCCACCCTCAAAACAGGGCCCTATGTCTATCGCCGCCAAGACCCTCCTCTCTGCACAGTGCCCCCAGGGGCTATCCACCTCAAGGAATGGCCCCTGCTTCACATGTGTGAGTGTGTACGTGTGTGGAGGGGAGTGATCTGGGAAACCTCTATAGGTCCTCGGAGCCTGGCAGCAGGCAGAAAAGGAGAGGGCTTGGAGTCCCAGCCAAGAGACCCAGGACCCAAGGTGGGAGAGGCCCTGACAGCCAGCATTCAGCTCAGCATAAGAGAGCATCCTCAGCCTTCCTAGGAGCTGGGAGGGAGCTGGTAGGGGTGAGCTCCCCAGGCCTGGAGGGGTGCTAGTACAGGCCCAGTGGCCCTAGGCAAGGGTATCGTGAAGGGAGTTTGAAGATCAGAGGAGTTGGACTAGATGAAATTTAGGGTTTCTCCTGGTCCCAGGTTTAAGGAATTTGGGCGTCCCTGGCCTTAGAGTATCAGATATTACACCTTTCCAGACACAATGCATCTTCAGAGAGAACCCTTTGAAATCTTCCAGATGCAAAAGAATGGGATGGCAATGTAAATTGGAGGCCCAGTGACGTATGTGTGTGTGTGTGTGTGTGTGTGTACGGCCACCTACCAGCTGTGCAACCTTGGGTGAACCCCTCAGCCTCTCTGAGCTCTGTGTTCATCCACAGCATGGAGGCCACAGTCGCAGACACAGGAACTGCTGGTGGGTCAGGGGCTGCTGAGGGAGGTGTGATATCGAGAGCACGTGTGCCTCGGTGCCAGGAGCTGAGGGTGTTTATGCCCATGGATATGGTTGTGATCTTTGTTCAGTCAGGTAATAGGGAGCCCATGAGTGTTAATGAATGAGGTCGTGATGTCCGATTTTGCACACCTGCAGCTTCAGATCTGGAAGAGGTAAGGAAGCCAGTCCATCCCAGAAATAACAACAGTGAGGTTGGTTCGAGAGCAGGATGCTCTGAANTAGGGAGCCCATGAGTGTTAATGAATGAGGTCGTGATGTCCGATTTTGCACACCTGCAGCTTCAGATCTGGAAGAGGTAAGGAAGCCAGTCCATCCCAGAAATAACAACAGTGAGGTTGGTTCGAGAGCAGGATGCTCTGAAGTGCTGAGGGATGGAGGTGGTCCAACCACGGCCCCTCCTTGCCCTGCTGAGGGTTTGCAGGGAGGTGGCTGGGGATCCCTGAGGTATGGGTGCAGGCAGTTCACTGAGTGTGGATTGTGTGTGTGTGTGCATACACATGCAGGTTTGTGTGTTGTGTGTGTGATTGTGTGTGGTTTTTATGTGTGCTGATGTGCACATGTGCCTGTCCAGTACCCATGCCCTCCCGTGCACACCTTTTTTTCTGCTGTCTCAGAGAACTGGGCATGCAGGCCCCGCTGTCTCTGGCCAAGAAAGGGAAATTCTTTATTTCCGTGGCCTTCCATGGTGATTAAAGGTCCGAACTTCTCCTTAACCATCATTTCTTCAAAATGAAAAATCCAATTGCATCTCCAAGCAGCTTGGAAATCGATTTGTCTCAAAATGAACTTTTGGAGAAGCGATTCCAAAGAGAAATAAGAGGAGGAAGGTGGGGAGGCCACAGCGTGGGGTCAGAGCCGTCGCCAGGGCCTCCACAGGCAGGGGGTGGTGAGGCGGCTTTGGCCCCGGGTTATCTGGGTTATCTCCCTGCCCTTGAGACCTCAGGCAAGTTGCTCTGCCTCTGGGAGCCTGAGTTCCATGTGTGTAAAGTAGATGCCTGAATGCCAATGGCATACAGTAGGTACTCAGCAAACCCTGAGGCACACACCCGTTCCCCATGAAAGGTGGTCCCTGGACTTGGCTGTGGCTCTCCAAGATGTAAAGGCCCCAGGACACTCTGGACTCTTGGCTGGGTTGCTTGTTCCTCCCCAGCCTCAGCCGGGACAACCTCAGCTCATCCAGCTCCTCCAGCTCCTCCATTCCAACCCTTTGCAAGCAGCCTGGTTGGAAGGGTCCAAATCATGCTCAGGTCTTCTGGGGGTTTCAACAACAAACCCAGAAGTAATGGTGGCCTCCATGTTTTCATTTCACCCTCATATAAATTCTGGTTCATATTATTCTGTTTTAATGACAAAGAAACTGTGGCTTGTGGAGTTTTGTGAGAGGGTAGTGGAGAGGAATCAGGTGAGAATAGTAAGAACAGGTCAGAAGTGCTTAGCACTGCACCTAGGATCAGTATTGGGGTCAAAGGAGTGGAGGGGGGCTCATACCATGGACAGTCACAGAAGAGTCCAGGGAGGACCCCTCTTGGGGGACAGGTGTGTGCCTCAGGGTTTGATGAGTACCTACTGTGTGCCGCTGGCGTTTATGAATCCATTTTACACACAAGGAACTCAGACTTGCAGAAAAGGAGCAACTTGCCTGAGGTCTCACAGACAGGGAGAGAACCCAGATCATCCCAGGTCTAAAGCCTATACACCACCCAGGGTCACCATGGAGAGTATGGGAAGGGCTTCCTGGGGGAGGTGGCTTATAAAGATGTTGGGGAGGGAAGAGCAGAGAGGGTGTTCCTGGCAGAGGAAACTTCACAGTGGCAGGCGAGGAGGGTGGGGAAAGCGGGGATGACTAGGAAGAGGCTCACAGTTTGGAGGGGCGCAGGCAGGGACCAGCCGCTGAAGCCCTGTGAGGTGCAGGGAGGCCCAGAGCGCTGGGGAAAGGTGCCCGGGCCAGGTCCTGATGGGAGAGTGGTGCTCAGTGGGCAGAGAAGGGACAGCTGGGAGGGTGGGCGTCTGGCAGGTCAGGTGGAGGTGTGGCCTGAGTGGTGATGACGGCTTGCTGACTGAACACTTACTCGGCACTAGGTGCCCAATAACCTGATGAGGTGGGTGCCATGCCTACCCACTTTACAGGTGAGGAAACTGAGGCCCAGAGAAGTGAAGGCAGAGCTAAGAAGTGGCTAAGCTGGGCACTGCACACAGGTTTGCCCCCCACTGCCTGCTGTTGTGCTGCTGGAGAGGGTGGCAGGGTAGGGAGGGCAGGGTGCCCACTGGCTGAGGGGACCAGTGTGGGCAGGGAGTGGAGAAAGATACCGGTGTGTGAGGACCTGTGAAGGCCATGCTAAGGAGTTTGGGCCTCCCCTAGAGGCTGGGTGCATCGGAGTCTTCAGGAAAGGAGCCGGGGTGGCAATACGGCCAGGGCCACTCTCACGTTGTCCCCTCCAGCCACCAGCAGAGGCAGTGCGGGGAGGACCAGGAGACGAAGGCAGCCTGTTAGGTGGCCGCAGAGGTGGGCTCCGTGGCAGANTGGGGAGTTCATGGAGCAAGTGGGTCAGGGGGAGGGAGGTTGGGGGGAGGCACCCACTCAATGCATATCAGACTGGATTATCTTGGGGATCCCCAAAGGGTGACACAAGTGGTAAGTGACCCAGCCTGACTCTGAGCGGAGATCTGGGGGAAACAGAGCCCAAGCAGGAAGAGGATCACAGCGGTGGTCTGTCTAGGGGCAATTCCCATAAATGGTCTCATTTGTGCCTCTTTTTTGTTCTGCAGGGGGAGCTCTCCATCACCAGTCTATTTTATAGATGAGGAGGCCGAGGTTCAGAATTGCTTCCCTGATAGCTCAATTGGTAAAGAATCTGCCTGCAATGCAGGGGACCCCGGTTCAATTCCTGGGTTGAGAAGATCCCCTGGAGAAGAGAAAGGTTACCCACTCCAGTATTCTGGCCTGGAGAATTCCATGGGGTCGCAAATGGTCAGACACGACTGATCGACTTTCACTTTCAGAGGTTGTGAAAGAAAGCAATATTTCGGTATTTCCAGTCTTTCTGAACCAGCCCCTGGCACATAGTAGGTGCTTAAGGGATGGATGAGAGGCAGGATTTGAAAGTTCTCCTCTGGACTCCAGAATCACTGCTCTTCTGATGGCACCAAAGAGCTTTCTCTGAGCTGGCAATGTTGTCAGCTAGCATGAAAACCCGAGAAACAGAACCAGCTGGGAAATGTTCAACCATCTTGGAAACCTGGCCCAGAGAGGGAATGTAACTTGCTTGAGGCTGAACAGTAGCAGAGTAGGGACCAAGATTCAGGTCTTCAGACTCCTCTGCTCCCTGACTCTGAGCTGGGCAGGAAAGGTGGGCACTGCCCTGCTGCGATGACAGCTTCCTGGCTCTGTGGCTGGATGGGTGGGCCCTGGAGGAGCAGCGAGGGAGGGTGAGTGCCATGGTAACCAGCCAAGGGATGGGTAGCAGGTTACAAAGTGGACAGCAGTAGGGGGGGAGGCACTGAGCCCCCTCCAGCTCCTGGGCCCCCCAGGTTAGAGCCCTCAGAGGCAGGCTTGGCCAACTCAAGTCCTCCACCTCCGCTCAGCACCTAATTTCCATTTGTATGGCTGCTCCCAGGGCTTCTGGTGAGGACAGTGGGCTTCTCTCCTCATGACACTTCTTGCTTGACCTTTCCCCCATCTCTCCATTTCTCTCTGTCCCTCCCTCCTCCCTCTCTTCCTCCCTCCTTCTCTCTGTCCATCTGCCCTTGTCTCTCTGATTTCAGCTTCAGAGGGATGTGTTTTTCCCAGCCTCAGACCAAGCTCAGGAGTTTTTCAGCTGTATGACCTTTGTGGAACCAGGCCCAACTGTCCATGGCCTTGCCTGGGCCTCACTTTTCTCATCTGTACAATGGGGTTAATATCCCTGGTGCCGGCCTCTCCAGGCTCACCGTTCCTACAGAAGCCCCAGAGCATTCAGCAGGTGCTCACTCTGCAGTAGCCGCCAGACGGGGATGGGATCTGTGATAGAATTCACTGGACTCCGAGCGCCTCGCCGCCTACCCGCTGCCTGACACGGACACCCGCCTCTCCCCGTCTCTCCGCCACAGCGGGGGAGGCTGGACAAGTGCCCGACTCCTGCTGTTTTTCCCCTGGAGCCTCCAGGAGGTTAGTAGCAGTTTCTCACAGGGCTATCTGGCTTTTTTCAGAGCCTCCTTTGCCTGTTTCTATACTGTGAGGATATTCCCAGGGTGGGCCGCAGTGGAAGGGAAGGAGGGGAGACTCTGGAGGCATTTGCTGACTAAGGCGGGCACTTAGAGATGGGAGGAGGGCCTGGGCTGGGCAGGATGTATACCAGACAGTGCCGGTTTCAGAGAAACTCCCAGGTACCAGGCTGGGTGGGCTCTGGAATCAGGTTGCAGGTTCCACCGACCCTAGCCCAGGTTGTTGGACTGTGGGGGTGTCTCTGAGTCTGTTCAGGCCTCAGTCTTCTCTCCTGGAAAATGGGCCTGATGACCCATGCCCTGCCTCCCTGGGAAAGGGACAGAGTTTTGCTGAGTCGCAAACAGAGGTGCAGACAACAAGGACACACCCTGGTGATGGGCTTGGCTGGTAGAGCACCCAGGATCTCCCTGGCTCATCCCCGGGTCCCCAGGCTCCCGCTCTCCACTCGCCCTGGGCTCAGGGCCTGCCTGCCTCAGGCCTGAGGAGGAAGGCAGAGGAGAGGTCCCAGCAGCTCTTCACTGCCCTGGGCTCAACACAGCCCCTCAGAACTCAGATCTCATGCCCCTTCCCAACAGGGGCCCAGCCAGCCCTGGGGGATAAGGGCTGATCACTTTATTTACTTTGTATTTTTTAAAAAATGTGATAGAAAGATATAACATGAAACCTACCATCTTAACCTTGTTAAAGTATACAGTTCTGTGATACTAAGCATATTCACAGTGCTACACAGCCATCACCAGCATCCATCCTCAGAACTTTCTCACTTTCCAAACAGAAATTCTACCCATTAGACACACCTCCCCATTCTTCTTCTCTCCCCCAGACCCTGGTAACCACCGTCTACTTTCTTTCTGTATGAATTCACCTATTTGAGATATATAAGTGGAATTAGACAATATTTATGCTTTGGGGTCTGGCTTATTTCCCTTAGCGTAATCAGATGGCCTCTTTTTAGAGGCCATGGGACTTCCCAGGCTGGGCTCTATCCCGTGTCCTCTCTGCCACCTCTTTTCATCTCCCTCACAGCCCTGGAAGTGTCCCAGTTCACCTCGCATGCCCTCATTTCATGGAGGAAGAGACACTATGAGGTCTGAGGCCCCGAGGGGCTAAGAATCCCTGGGTTGAGTGACTCCAAGTACAGTGCTCACACAGTTAGGGAAGCCACCCAGCTCTCCTCAGGAGGGGCCAGGGGCTGGATCACTCCCAGGGTTGGGTGGGGATCATGCCATGTCTCTTTTCAGGTCTCAACGTCTCTTTTCCCTGAGACTAACCCAGTGATCAGACCCCGTGGGTTGCCTTGGGC
The DNA here is from genome assembly GCA_006410875.1 of Neotragus pygmaeus. Taxonomy (NCBI): domain Eukaryota; kingdom Metazoa; phylum Chordata; class Mammalia; order Artiodactyla; family Bovidae; genus Neotragus; species Neotragus pygmaeus. The sequence continues at coordinate 143,081 of SJYV01024021.1, read as the reverse complement.
TGTGCTGACATCACCCCTCCCTGGGGCTCTCAGGGTAAAGAAGGGGACACGCCAGCAGAGCAACATGGCCTGAGGGGCCGCTCTAAGCAGAGAAGAGACTGATCAGGGCTCTGGGCTCTGGGTGACCCACGCTGCCTGACGCAGTCCCCCATGCCTCCCTCTCGGGCCTCCCACACTCTGTATGTATGTGCTTGGAAAGGGTCAGGGTGGCTGGAGAGTTTTTAAGAATTGGGAAACCCATTTACTGTGCTGTTTTGTGAGCTTGGGGACATCAGCCAAGTCAGGCATCTGATGAGAAAAAGAGGAGGTGGAAAGATTTTCCTCAGGTCCCTCTCACCTTAATAGTGTAGTCTAACACTTAAAGCCTTTGGTGATCTGGCCTGGCCCCTGTGTCCATCTGCAAATCCTACTATACACTGACCCTTTCATAGATTCATTCATTCATTCAGCAATTACTGACTGAAGATGGCTATGCCCAGGAACAGCAACAAACACTGGGGCCACGGCCACAGCTGTGAGAAGGCAAACATGCCTTCTCACTAGGAGTTCCTGAGCCTGTGGTCCAGGGGCTAAACCCAACATTTAGCAAACAATCAGAGGATGTGTAACCACAGGCAGCACCCAGGGCTTTGAAGGAGAAGATGGGGCCTTGTGAGGGAAAAAGAAGCAAGACTGGGAGGTAGAGGGGGCTTCCTTAACCAAATGCTAAGCAGAGGGATGGATGGACCAGTGAGGCAAAGAGCTTCAGGAAGACTGTCCTAGGCAGAGGGAACAGCATGTGAAAGGGCCCAGACGCACCTGCTGAGAGACTGGGGAACCTACATGAGGTGCCGGAGCAGCAACCATAGAGAGAGAGAGTGCGGGCAATGGGGTTGAGGTCTAGACACACAGGACCCATCACAGGGGGCTGCTTACACAGGGTGACTAGAAGAGTTAGAGGATGACCAGAAGAGATTCCCCTAGGCCAGGGGGACACAGGAGGGGTAGAATTACTGCAGTTTAAGGGCATTATGGATGTGAGAGTTGCACTATAAAGAAGGCTGAGCATCCAAGAACTGACGCTTTCCAATTGTGGTGTTGGAGAAGACTCTTGAGAGTCCCATGGACTGCAAGAAGATCAAATCAGTCAATCCTAAAGGAAATCAACCCTGAATATTCATTTGGAATGACTGATGCTGAAGCTCCAATACTTTGGTCACCTGATGAGAAGTCAACTCATTGGAAAAGACCTTGATGTTGAAAAAGATTGAAGGCAGGAGGAGAAGGGGGGCGACAGAGGATAAGATGATTGGATGGCATCACTGATTCAATGTACATGAATTTGAGCAAACTCCAGAAGACAGTAAAGGACAGGGAAGCCTGGTGTGTTGCAGTCCATGGAGATGCAAAGAGTCAGACACGAAGTAGCAACTGAACAATGATGACAAGAACCTTAGGATTAGGCTGAGCATTTCCAGTAGGAGCTGGAGCCTTGGAGGAGACACAGCCATGCCCAAGGCAGACAGGTAGGCAGAAAGACCCAGACTTCTTCTTTCCTCCCATCTTCCAGTCTCCCAGCCATTGGCCAAATCCAGCTGGAAGCCAACTGTGATGTTTCCTGGGAGCCCAGGAAACACAGATTATGTGGTCTTGAACAAGTCTCTTAACCTATCTGAGCCTCAGCCTCTTCATCTATGAAAGGGGTAAGACCTGCATTGTAGGAGGTGGCCTGGGGAGAGTGAGGCTGGAGACAGGGAGACTAGGGAGGAAGGTCTTTCTAGGGGTCCCCAGCCATCCCCACCCTGCCCTCCTGGGGCTTCGAGGGTGATTCCTTCTCCCTTGCCCCCTGCAGTGGAGCTCTGAGAGGTGCTGCTGCTGAGATTCTGGAAGGCTCCCCGTTCCTGGACCAGCCTCACCCTGCTGTGGGTTGAGGCCAAATCGGCACACCTCAGACTGGGCCCACCTGCTGATTACTTGTTGCCATTTCTGGGTACAGTCTTGCCTGTATTGCCAAGAGGAGAGCTGGAGGAGGCTGGGGAGGGGAGGAGGAACCTAGGAGAAGAGGGCCCAGGCTCCGCAGTGTGCAGCCTGAGGGGTCCCCATGATGCTGCCACGGGCTAGTGGGAGGGGCCTCTACCCCCTTTCTCCCTGGCTCCAGGGTCAAACGTCCTTGGTGCTTAGCTGAGACAAGCTGGGGGTGTGCGGCAAGGTGCTTTGCACCGGAAAGGCTTGGGGGGTGAAGAAGAGGAGGGGAGGGAGATGACAGGAGGCCAGGAGAAGGTGGGAGAGAAAAGAACAGAAATTGAGAGCAGGAGAGGGCTGGCTAGTGAGCCGGCAGTGACAACCAAAATAGAGACGGTTCATTGAAATTTCAGTGTGTCTGTCTGCTTCTCACATACACACATCTCACAACACCTCCGGGTACCAGTATTATTTCTAAAGTTCAATTTTGTAAATGTTTGCCTTTTATTTAACCTATTCATTGGAATTGCTAATGCATTTATATATCAATATTTAAAAGATCCATGTGTGCAATGCTGGGTCTCTGTGTTTTCGTCCCTTCCCTCAGAAGGCCAGGCTCCTGTCCTTGGAGGCAGACAGCCAGCTAGGCCAGCAACTTCACTTTCCTCCCAGGGTGTCCGGCCAGAGATAAGCAAACATGTACACTTCCCCCTTTTTTAACCCATTAAAGGATGGCATTTCATCACTGGGGTCTTCTGATTTTTTTTTTTCCCACTTAAATCTATAACGGAGGACACTACTAAAGCTCAGAGGGATCAAGACACTCTTCTAGGGTCACACAGCAGGACGCAGAAGTGGGCCGAGACTGCGGTAAACCAGCCGGGTGGGGATGGTGGCGGGGAGAGGAAATGTTTCCGGAAAGAGCGTCTGGAGGAGGAGGGGAGCGCTCCGGGAAGGAGGAGGCTGACGGAGGCGAGCCGGGAGTGAGAGGGAGCTGCGGCGGCGCTGTGGCCCGAGAGGCTCGGTTTCCTGCCGCTTCCGCTCTGGCGGGAGCGGGCGCCTTCTGCAGGTCTTCACACGCCCCTTCCAAACCCTCTTCTAAGTGCGGGTCAGGTCCTCGCCCCCTCCCCTCATCCCTAGGCTCTAGATCAGATCTGGAGGTGGGGCGGAGAGCAACTTCGTTCCCGCTCGCGACCTCGGGCGAACCACCTGTAAAATGGGTGTGTGGCGTGGGTGGGTGGGTGGCTGCGGGAACGAGTGCAAGGGCGTGGGGGAAAGTGGACGTTCCAGGGCTTCTCTCTGTGTTGGCATTGCCCCCCAATTTGAAGGACCCCCCCTTCCCTCAGTGCACTTGCACAGGGGCTGTCCCCAAGGGTAGGGGACCCTGCTCCACCTCCCACCCGGCGCTCCCCTCCTAGCGGTTCTCCCGCCGGGGAGCGCCAGGGCGGGGCCGCAGCGGGCATCCTCCAGGTAGCTGAGCTTGAACGAAGGCCCGCGTGGCGCCCAGCTAATGAACTCTGGAGCCCCGGGTGCGCGCTGTCCCACCCGGTCTTCCTTGCACTGCCTGAAGCGCTGACCACTGACTGGCACTGGGTTCGAATCCCGACAGGACCGATTCTCCCTGCTTGCTCTGTTGTGAAAGACCCGTCTCTGAGTCTCATTTTGCTACTCTCTAAGGGTTGCTGGGGGCAGGGAGAGGGTGGAGAACAAGAGAACACCTCTTAGGATGGTGGGAAGGATAGACAACTCCAAGCCATGCAGATTGCTTAGCTCAGTGCCTGGACTCAAGGAATGCTCGATACATGTCTGCCAGGTTGATGACCGTGGCTGGTGGCGATGACTGTGATGGTGGGGATGATGACTCCAGCTGGCCTGACCAGAGGACCCTGGAGCCAGAATGGACTTTGGAGAGACCTCATGTGAATCCCCAGCCCCCTCTGCATTTAGGGATGGATGAATGACTTGCTCAGGATCCCAGCCAGCACTGGGGGAGGGATGTGGCTCCGAGTGGAAATTCGAGGGTTCTCAGCCCTGGACCCCTCTGCAACCCTTCCTCTCCCTGGCAGTGGGTGCCGCACCCGAGCCCCCTTCAGTCTGTCTTTGCCACTTAATTTGAAGTGTTTAAACTGGAAGAGTTATTAGGTCATCTGGTCTAATCCTCTAGTTTGCTGGGTGACAAGAGCTAGACACTCTTCCTCCCTGGGCCCACATTCACATCTGTCAACTGAACGGGCTGGACTACGCTCAGTTGGCAGTACTCAAATCCTCCAGCAGTATATTAGTGTCTTTTGAAAAACTTAAAAAAATCTCAGCTTCTGGACCCCTTTCCCAGACTGGTGTGCTAGTACCTTAGGACCTGTGTGAGAGAACTTGCAGCAAGCTGAGTCCTGATCCCTAGGAGGCACAGACCAAAGAGCCTTCTAGCTCTTGATTCAGCCCCTCCCCAGTCTCTCTGGGACAGATGAAGACCCTGAGACCCAGAGAAGGGAGGTCTTCTGCCCTCCTCCCAGTCTCTTCTACTGGGCCCCCTGTCCAGCCTTCATTCCATTCTCTTGGGCTGAGTTGAAGCATCTAAGGGGGAGTGAGAGTGGAGGGAGCAACCGGCACCCTGCCTGTGGCTGACACTCCTTTGCTCGTGTCATCTGATTCTGACCTCAGTGCTGGGGACCCTGCCTCACTTTTTTGAACCCAGAATTGTAGGAATCTCTTGGATGGTACCCGGGTGATGCTAGTGGTAAAGAACCCACCTGCCAACGGAAGAGACATAAGAGGTGCAGGTTTGATCCCTGCGTCAGGAAGATTCTCTAGAGGAGGGCATGGCAACCCATTCCAGTATTCTTGCCTGGAGAATCCCATGAACAGAGGAGCCTGGTAGGGTATAGTCCATGGGGTCGCAAAAAGTCGGACATGACTCGGGCGACTTAGCATGCACGCAGGGTGGGGTAGTGCCTGGGGAGGACAGATGTGGCACTGGTGGGGGAAGGGGAAGACAGGCATATAGGAAGTAGGTTCATCTCTCTGTGGCCTTGAGCAGCCTGTGTTCTGGTCCTGGCTCCTCTTAGGAGGGATGGTTTGAGAGAGGAACTGATTGAAATGTACTTTTTGTTTCGGGAAATTAAAGTCCTCAATTTGAGAGCATGGTGGCAATTAGTGTTTAATCATGGGAGGATAGAGCGTGGGGAAACATTCCCAGCACATGGATGGGTGGGCTGACAATCAGCCGTGCTTCCTCCTGGGGAGACTAAGGCTCATCTCTCACCTTCCCCAGGACAGATTAAAGGTGTAATTTGATGAACCAATTTGTTTTCTGGAGGAGGAAAGAGGGAAGCAGAAATATGATAACTTGAATCAAGTTGCTCCATCCTGTCCTACAAGAGTCTTTGGGAAGGGGAGCAGGGAAAAGAGGCAGATCCAAAAGGTGGAGTCCTAGTGTCTTCTTTCAGCTATTTGCACTGCTGTATAGACCTTTGAAGTCTCACGGACCTGAGTTCAAATCCTGGTTCAGGACTATGTCAGCTGTGTGACCCTGAGAAATACACTTTACCTCTCGTTGCCTCCATTTCTTCTTCTTCAAGAGGGTGAGAGCCCAGCAGGGTGGCTGGGCTAACATTTGTAAATATGTCCCTTGCAGTATCTGCACATAGTAGGTGCTCAGGAAAGGGGACAAGAGACNAGAAATACACTTTACCTCTCGTTGCCTCCATTTCTTCTTCTTCAAGAGGGTGAGAGCCCAGCAGGGTGGCTGGGCTAACATTTGTAAATATGTCCCTTGCAGTATCTGCACATAGTAGGTGCTCAGGAAAGGGGACAAGAGACAACCTTGGGTTTGAAGTCCAACTGGCAGGATGGAGAAGGAAGCTGGAATCAGGTTGGGTGGGGCTGAAAAAACTGACCCTTGCGGCTGGGCTTGTGATGGTGGGCCAGATGGCTCTCTGGACAGCACCTTTTGGGTCCTGGAAGACAGAGCACGGTAATGGGAAACTTCTAGGCAGAGGGGCAAAAACTCCAGTGGGTAGCAGGAGCAACCTGTGTGGTGCTACTCCCAGTCTTCCCAATCACCCTAAAACAGGTTGGATCCCCAGTGCATCTCAGCATCCCCTTGACTTCGCTTCTGTAGCCCTGTGAATCATGGTGGGTGCCTAGTGAGCCAAGCATACCGCGGGTCCTCAGTCAGTGCTGAACACTGGGGAGAGCTGGGCAGCAGGCGGACAGGGCGCTGGGCTCTGCTGCAGCTGCACTGACCAGGAGAGCCTGGGCTGCAGAAGAGAGGGCTCGGGTCTCAACTGGACAGACCTAGGTTTGAATCCTGCCTCTTTCTGATTGCATTTGCACTGCCTTTTCTAAATCTCCTCTGTAACGTACATTTTCCTGGGCTGGTTATAATAATGACAGCAGTTGCCTCCTGCCTTCTCCTAGTGAGGGTGTCCTGGAGGAGCCTTAGATCAGCTCCAAGGGAAGGTTTTGGGCACTGAGAGCGACAATGGGGATGGAGAGAGGGGCTTCTCTCCACTCACTGAGTACAAGCTACATACTCTGTGGCTTGTGCTGAGGTCTCTACATGCTTCATTTGACTCTATCACTCCCCTGTAAGACAGGGATACTTATTCCTACATTCCCAACAGAGGAACTGAGGCTCGGAGAGGTTACCTGGCTTGCTTAGGCTCACCAACAAGGAGTCCGTTGTCAAACATGGGCCTTTCTGGCTCAGAGTCTAGGCTCTGTCCCATCTGGCTGGCACCATGGGAAAGGTGGGTGATTGGGGCTGGAGGCCACAGCCGAGTGTGGGAGGGTGAGCCCATAGATCTTGGCTAATGATCCCTGGTGGGCCTGGTGCTAGGGGGCACTGGAAGTATCAAGCAAAGATTTAGTGGAAAGGCAGGTGCTGTCTGTAGTGGGGCCAAGAATTTCTCTGTTTTCCCCTTTCCTACTCCCATTCTGGCCAGGAAGGAGAGGTTGAAGGTAGGGTCTTAAGGGGGGAATATATACCCAGTTTCACCACTATCTCTCTAGTTGGGCTCAGCTTTCCTGTCTGTCCAGGATGCTAATGATGCCCACCTCTCAGGCCTCTTCTGAGCTCGGACAGCAGGAACATGTGGGAACCAAGCATGTGAAAATCAAGAGGTCAGATGGAGTGGTCATTCTGTCACTCTCCCCACCCCCCAAGAAAATGCACTTTCTTTGGAGATCTCAGGGTCTTGAGGACGCTGGCAGGTGTCCCCAGACTGTGCCAGGGCTCAGGTAGTCCTAGGTAAGGGACTTGCACAGCCTGCCTGGCCTGAGTGGGTGAGAGAGTGGGTGGTTCTAGCTCAGCCAGTGAAGTGTCTGCTTCTGATTGGAGGGCTGGTTGCTATGGTGACCGATTGATTGCCCGAGCTGCAGAAACTCAAGGGGAATGAGCAATGGGCCTTTCTCCCAAGCTGGACAGTTTAGGCTAGAGCTGAGAGGCCAAGGCAGGGGAGACACCCTCTGGGAACAGAACGGCACCTAGGCTCAGTCCAGGAGCAGCTGCTGGTCACATGCTGTGTGTGTGGGA